>WURT03180038.1:0-10276 GCA_009936505.3 Holothuria glaberrima | reverse complement strand
TGTGACAATATCTTTGTTACTCATTTGTTAAATTCATGTCATAAAACTCCTTGGTTTACCTTCAATATTCAATGTTTGTTTACAGAAACATAATAAAAATACTTGTTAGCAAAATAAGAGGAGATTTGTAAGGTATAGCAAATTTTTGAAAATAAACTTGAGGTGACTGCCATCTCCCTTTAAGTATACTTGTCTTTCAGATCTGCACATACAGTAGCAGTACTCCATTTTGAACTGAAGATACCAGCTGTTTTGAAGATACACTATAGGTCACTTTTCCCTAGAAATACTGCAGGCCTTCTGTGCCTGTGATTTTCATCACTCTCACAAAATGTAATGTACTGTACAATACAGTAGGACTTTGGCTGGGTTACTGCTGTAGTTCTACAGTAGTTCAGGTTAAATGTGTTAGCTACAGTATAAATGAGTACAGAATCTGATAAACTTGAATGTCAGTCCCGGGTGACTGAAATTTGTGCCATTCATCCTGCAGTTCCTGTTCAGGACCGCAAAATTAATGCTTTCTTTTACCTACAGTAATAAGGAATGAAAAGCTCATGGCCCAGAGCTAGGGTTTCCATCAACTGTAAAAAGTTTAAAGGGAGATAAATATAGTAAAGTGATTTACAATAGACTGTTGATGCAGTAGTGGTAGCCTAACTAGGCCAGTATAGCATTAAGGCTGTTCTGGTTCCACAAAAGGGAAACCAGTGTTGTGTGAGATTAAGAAACTGATTATTAGTCAAAACCGATGTACAGTACTGTACTTTGGAAATCTCATTCAAGTACAGTACAGTACAGTACAGTACAGTACAGTACAGTACAGTACAGTAGCTTGTGGGCCACTGCTTTTAGAAAGTACAGTCATGGTACAGTATAAAGTAGATGCATACATAAAATGCTGTAGACCACAGTTTTGCTGGACTAAAGATGCTTTGTTTGTGTTAGCAAGTTAAGGAAATTAAGGTCAAAGCAGGAATTTTGGTGTTTGCTATGTTTTTGCCAGTTTTCTTTCATTTCTGTGGAAATCCTTTTATTTTGAATGTTTCTGTTGTATAACTAGTTGTTTGGCATTGGCATCTAAATAATGTGAGGGAATTTCCACAGACAATTATTTCCTGTGTGGGGTCATGCTACTCAAGTGCAGGAATGCTGCAATTGTGCACTATGCAACACTTAGTCCAAAAGTACAGTACTGATTATGTGTAATATCACATTTCCTTAAAACACAGAATTTTACTGCTTTGCAGTTCTTGCCACCTCCAAATAGTTGTAACTTGTATGGTGCCAGTACTGTGTAAACAGTATTATACAACAGTGCCATGCAGTATTTACAGAATACAAATTTGATGTTTTTGAATGACTCATTGATGACATCATCTATTTACATATTAATCATTATCAAAGAGTAATCAGGAAAAGACGAATACACCTGCAAACCTCTAAAGAGTTTGTTGTTTGGATCGTTCGATATGTACATGTATAATCATAGTGACAGTGCCCTACTGTATGTCCTTTGTTTTCACTGCTCTCTGTAAAATTATGGTAAAGTTTGCCATACATTTGTGTGCAGATCAGTGATGACAATGGTACACCTAAACCTTACTGTACTGTGTAAAGTGAGCTCGGGCTAGGAGCCAGCCCAGTCCAAGTTTTGCTCTGCACTGCCAAGGCTCCAGGAATGTCCTTGTATTATAAGTCTTACATGTACATAAAATATGAAATGAGTTATTGAGCATGTGTCAGTGTGCATAAATTAAGGATATTTTATGTGCTCAAACCAAGAAAAATAATCACTTACTAATTAAAACTCTATGGCAAGTTTTGGATTTGATAAGTTGGGGGATATGTGACTATGATCTGTGTGTGGACATTAAAAGTCTCATGGTCACAAAGTTAGGAAGCAACCAGGGATTCCTCGGGGACCTCAGGGCAAAAATTGCCTGGTACCTACTGAATGTTCTGTAAGGCTTGTTTACAGATTGCTCTTAGATCAAAATGCAAAAGAATGTACAAAATTTGTTCAATGTATAGTGTATCATTCAAATTTTTTAAAATTTATACACACAGTATATATAGTAGCATGAGTAGTTTATATTACTGTATGCTTTGTGATTATAAATGGATATTCATCATTCCTTTACAGAACTTCTCGGGCTTTGGTCTAACGATAGTACCATCTAACAGGAATAGAAAAGTTTATGCTCTTGCATTACCAATAGGTGAAACAGAAGCAGAATTTCTTGAGGAGTTTGGTTTAGCAGAAACGACGCCACAATGACGTCTGGAACAGGGGACTTTGGGGGTGACTTTGGTCACGGTGGCGGATTTTCATCTTATTCTTCAGGTAAGTGTTCAGCATTGTCAGTATGCACTTATCAATTGAATGATGCATCCACTACCCCCGGCATGGTCAGTCAAATGTGGGTCATTGACCAATGACAGTATGACACACATGTTGGTCATTGAACCACTATTGTCAGCCATCAGCATGACTGAGGGGTGAGTCACATTACCTCAATTGTACTGGATATCACTGTTGTTACCTAGGGTTGGATCATTGTGAGTCAATTTTTACACTTTGTACAGGGATGCCGATTGACATTCTCATTTTTTCAGTCAGTATGGTGACTGACAGTGTCAGTCAAAATGGCAAGTTATGCATCAATTTCCTGACTGAGGGTTGAGTCATTTTACAGTTAGTTGTCAGTCACAGAAGTGACGGAGGGATATGTCAGGCATACAGTACATGTTTTGTCAACACTGTTGGGGGGACAGTGACTGACCATGGGGGGGGTAGTGAGGTGGGTCATTCAGTTGGTAAGTGCATTACAAGTTTAACATTTAGTGTTGATCCAGTATTCTAGTTTTAAGTTGTTACCACAGCAAAATTAAGTTTTCATACAAATTTAACTGCATACTGCAACTTTGAAGAAACCTCCTTGCTTTCCACAAAAGTTTGATGTGAACAAGGTTTGAGAAGCACAGTATGGTGGTTCTGATTTAAGGGACAGTGTTTTTATTACAAAAAATGCAAAAGTTGACTGGTCTGGAATTATTTTGTCTGCTTGAAAGTATTTGGTAGTTCATTAGCATTTAGTTTGGCCAGAAATAGATGTTTGTACTGGTGACATACATCATAGAAGTTCAGTTTTTTGACAGATTTAATTGGCTGTACATATCATAGACATGGTTTAAACTTTGAACACTGTTGCAGCGTTTTTTTAGGAGCAAATCTGTTTAAAGGTCAGAAGCAGTTGCCACAAACTTATTTTAAAACAATACCTAAATGTCACAAATTTCTTCTCATTTCTCTTCCAAGTATCTTTCATGATATTTTAGGACATAAATATTGCATATTCAAGGTAAACCAAGCAGTTCCTCCTCGTAAATTTTACAAATGAGTGAGAAAAATACTGTCACATGATTCTCAAGAGCCATTCAGGAAATAGGATAGTCTGCTATACAATTCTTTATTGGGGGGACTGCATTCTCCCTTTAAATATTAATGTAAGTAGATGAATGTGATTATGTGAGTACATGGTTAACGGTTGCGGCCATACACACAACATCCAAATTCTGTGCATATATTATCTGTTTGTACAAGTATTCTTTTGTCACATGGCTCTTTTAAAGTACTGTAGATACTATAGTTCCTTTAGTTAGGGATACGCTACTGTATGTACCTTTGTACAGTGCCTGTATACAGAGTGGTTTGTCCTTAACGGGCACTAAAAACAGTACTGTAGAGAAGTATCATAATTATAATGCAGAAGAGACCATTTATAAGTAAACTTTCTATTGTTGGTACATTATGAAGTATACAAATCATTACTTTCAGTAGAACAGCTTTTTCACTATATATACTGTCAGATACTGTTAAGTACAATACATGTTGCATGCTACACCTCCCCCCCTCTCCCAGCGGTCTCCATGAATATACTATCCACACGCTATGTGACCTGTTGCCCAGCTTCTTCAAGTTCCTGTCCTGCCTCCACCCAGCAGATATCCTATCTTATTGCATTGCACTTTGTGTTTATAGTTTGACAAATCACTATTATTGTTTGCATCCATTAGCAGTGTCTTTGTCTGCTCTTCCAGTGTATCTTGGTAGCCTGTATTCCAGGCTCTTAGGCACTATTGTGATGATGTTAAACTCCTCATTCCAAAACCTTTTATTATCCTACAGTATCATCAATCGTAGATAATTTAGAATCCATCTGCAATTTTGAATCAACCCAGTCCTGTTTCAACTGACTCAATAACTGCTGTTCCTACTACGTATGTATGACATAACTGCAAGTAAATCTTTCTGCCGCCTGTACCTTTATTGTAGCACAGGGCATGCTTCTTAGCTTAGAACTTCCACCTTGATGTGCAAAAAACCCACTCTTAATCCTATAGATTATTCTACAGGGAAGAACCACACACAGGATTTCAACCGCCTGGCTTCCAGCGTCGGATCTAACATTCAGAAGATTAATAAAAATGGTATGTATGTGACTCAGATTATTTTACTGTAGACTAAGGGAACTGTAATAAATTTGGATTCAGGTATCCATAGCCCTATAAGCTTCAACTTTGAATTATATTTTTGTGTCTTTGTACATTTCAGTGATGTAGAAAAACAAGTAAACGAAAAAAAAGTCTCGGCTCTCGTACAGACACATAACTGATCCGGTTACAAATACCTTTGCTCCTATGTACAGTATAAACTGTCTATTGCTTGCCTACACATGAGTAATTAATACACTAGTAGGATTACACTACAGACTTCTGAACAGCTGAAGTGCCAATTAAACTTACAGTGTCCAGAATTGAAGTGCTACCTGTAACGGAAGTGGAAACTTGTGACTGAACAAAAAAAAATAATAATCAAACAAGCCAGTTTCTTTTCCACAAAATAATACTAGTGCAGTCTCCAAAATAGTATTTGTGTGCATTGTTTTGAAAATATCGAAAGTTTGCCATGGGTCACATTTGCAAAGAAAAAGGAGTCATTACTGGACTGGTGGGCAGGAGTTGCTTATTTGAGGTAGAGCTGGGTAATCCACTTGAGCCTATTCTATGGTATCTTGGTAGAAATAATAACAATACTGTGACACTATAAATCTTCTTGTCATGCACAGTTCTTTTGTTTTCTAGGTAGTGTACTGTTCTTTTGCATTAAAGTGGGTAAACATATGTAGCAAAATAATATGTGGGTAATTAATGTTGTGGAACTTGTGATAAGATTTTTTTGGGAGGTCAGTGTTCTTGAATGCTTAAATTTCTATTAAGAGTACAGCACATTTGCTAGGGTGCAGCTTTCATGGGCATATTTGAAAAATGGCAATTCTGAGATACAGTAGCAAATTACACATTTTTGAGAAATTTTGTAAATGATGTGCTTTTTTTCACCATTACTGTGTATAAATATTTCTTATCATTGCAAGAGCAGTATAAGTTACATGAGTGTGTACAGTACTTAACAGCACTTGAATAAAAAAATTTGTGTTAAAAACCTTACCAAATGAATATATCACCACAGTTCATACCATCTTGTGTGATACTGTGGGGTTAGTGAAAGTAGTTCGAGGTTTAATGGTAATACAATACTGTACTTGACATTTAAAATTCAGTAATTTGAGTGTGCTTGAAGTTACTGTGACTCCAAATTGAGTTTCAGTCCCCCTCCCGCCTTTTTTTATTTCAACTACTGTACAACATATACAACATGTATGTAATACTGTAGATAAAAGCTGCAATACCTTTGAATTTGGTACTTATACAGTACTATGTGAGTATTGTAGCCAGCAGCTTAGGATAAAGAGCAATACATCACATGGATGTTTATGTGGCACCTAGACCTTAAAAGTAATTTAATGAAAGACATAACATGTGAAAGTGCAGCAGCGCATGAAGATGGAGGCCTCAAAAAGGCAAAAACATAGAAAAGGTTGAAACATGGATGTAGAGGACAAAGATTTTAGATGGAGTGGCTGTTGAAATACAAATTTGTGGTGTAAATAGGGATTTAAAATTTTTTTACATTTTGGAAGTAATTTCACCTTTCTGTTGATTAGTAGCAGATGTATACTAAACAAAGAAAATATTTATGTTGTAACATGAAGCATATATGATCATAATAAAATGGGCCGTAGGGGTTACTCAATTATAAACATTTTGAACATCAGTTGCAACCACTAAGTAATATAAGTAAGTAACACTTTATTGCTCCATAAAAGGAAATTGAAATAATATTCAAATTGAAATAATAAATTGATATAATATTGAATTCTTTAATATCTTCGTTACAGTTAGAGACATTGAAAAGCTCACCCAGCTCCTGGGGACTCAAGCTGATACAAAGCAAAGCAGGGCAAAGTTGTGAGTTTTTTTTATCAAAGTGGAAATAAACTTTAAAATGTTGTAGCTTTTGTTTTAGAAATGAGAGAGAGAAAACATTTGTAGAGGTCCCTTTGTTCTAGCCCCATACTTCTATTAGAACATAAGCTTTCAGATTTGCTCTCCTTTCCCCCACAATTATATAAATTGCATTTGTACAGTATATTGCATAGAAAAGGTAAGCCAACAAGTTACCTTGCATTAATCACAATGGTGAAACAAAAATGTTTCTGCAGTAGATAAATAAAAGGAACTATGTATTGGGGGGGGGGGGGCGCACTGTTTCAACATGTGTGCACTGTGCTGAGTTTGCCCTGTAATCTTTGAAATCCCTTTGGAGGTCTTATCCTTGTTTATGAGCTTCATTATTGAAGAAATACTGGTGCCAACATCAGCTGTGTGGGGGAAGGGATCATATTGAAGAGGGGGGGATGTAGGGGAGATAAAGTGGGAGATAAGGTAGTGGGGGTAGGGTGGTGGGGATAAAGAAGAAGAATTAAGGCATATGGGATGCAGTGGAAGATACACAAAGAATGTAAAGAAAGGGAGGTAGTGTCAGATGGGGAGGCAGTGAGGAACATAGTAAAGAGAGTGTGATGAATGCCCTCAAAGTGTTTAGTTGGGAATACAGTATCCAAAATTATTGTAGGGAATGTTCAGTCTTTGGCATAGTAGTTTCCAGGTGTATCAATATTTTTATCATTCGATCAATAAAAGTGAATTTTTACAGCAAAGTGACAATCTTTCATTTCACAGTGTAATTACAATACTGGATGATTTATTCCCCATCTGTTATCTTCCATATATTACATAAATATATGTCAATCCTTTTCATTGCATCGGTAGGAGTGCATGTCACATGGTGTTGACGCTGATAAGATTTTGCTTTTAACTACCTACTTTTCACAGATATCTTTTGATGATAAATGATTCTTGTTTATTGATCTTCCAATGTTAATGTCATTCCTCCGTAGAGATGAAACTCAACACTATACCAACCAATTGGCTAAAGACACTAATAAGATGTTGAAGGATCTAACTGCTATTCCAGCTCCTGATAACCAGTCTGATTCGGTAAAGAGATCAACTTTCTTTTTTTTTTTTATTTACAATATTTTATAAAATGAGTTTGTGCCTGAAAGTTATTTCCAGTTTTTTGGTGGCTGTGTAATTATTTTACGGTATTATTTAGGGGAGGGGGTGGGTGCCCTGTGTGGTCATGTGACTAGAAATTGTTTCATGACAGGTGGTAGCATTCTGTGCTCTATGTAAGGTTGTTTGAGAGGGGCTCAGTTAATATTGAAAGTTATTTTTTTTTTTAAGCCAGGAAAGGCGGATTTCTTTTCTGTTCTTGCACGAAGTATTAACCAACCTCCCCCTTCCCCATGCTCGCCCTTCCCCAAGCTCCCCCATCCATAGATGTACAGGGTTATGGTATAAGAAGATATGTGAACCTCAAACAACCAGTGTGAACCACAAACAATCAAGTAAAATCATATTCATTGGTATTAAATTGCATTACTTATATAGTATCATTGTTGATGTTTGATCCATGATAGATAATTTGAACTATAACAAGTTAACATTACAATGAAAGCTCACTGAACTAATGAAATTGTATTGTTAGATATTTTGTGTGATTTGTAATGAAGGAGTTTGTTATGCTGAATGTTCCCCTTAACAGACTCGTAACTTCTAAGTCACTACACTCTGTGATCAAGTCTGTGAGAGCTCTTTCAGCGACTTGGGTCAAGTCATTGCCCAAAGTTGTGTTATTTTAATATTGTTTGGAACAAGTCTTAAAAATTACTCAAGTCAGGTATTTTTGAAAGGTACTGATTGGCATCACAATTTGTTGCAACACTGTCATTAACATGATCTTTAGCAGGTTTATGAATGCCAAGATTTTAATTTCAGTGTAGTTTCAGGGCTCGAAATAAGATTCAAAAAGGGCAAAGCCAGTATGAGCAAAATGGCTATAGCAGGGCTTGAAATAACTGACGGCATTGATATGAGGCCCTTACTGGTGGCTCTGGTGCCCCTCAGAAATGTCCTATGAAATAACATAGACCTATAGCCAATTTGGTCATTTTAGGTGTGCCCTTTTTTTAAGCTTAGTTCAAGCCCTTCTATAGGACTGTGTCATTTTGTTGGACATATTTGAAAGGCACCACAACCATCAGTATGGGCATGATACCCATGGTTATCAGTGCCATCAGTTATTCCAATCCCTGTAGGTTGAGCTAGTGGTACCATAACAATTGTAAGAAGACTTCAAAGCAAGATCTTGTACTATCATTACATCATTGCTCACCAGTAAACCCTGATAGTGGCTTTTAATGCCAATATGTGGCACTGCAAGAGTTATGGCCCTTTGAAAATTTTCAAAGCAGATCAAAGTATTCATGGCTAACAGTATAAAAGAGTGAATTTTATTCTGTGAGAACATTCTTCCATCAAAATAGAGTGCTCCAGTTACTTTAAATTGAAATACCTGTCACTTCATGTATACAAGTTGTGGCCTTGAAGTTTGGAAAGTGCCCTCTAACACAAATTTCTTTTAATTATGTTGAGTGTGACATATCTGTGGAGTTACTGTACATCTGTTGTTTTATAAAAATTGTTACCACCTCAGTAAGTTACAAAATATCAAACAAACAAGCAATATCTGAAGGTATGGTTTATTATTGAAAGGTGTTAATTTTGATTTTCCTTGTGGTTTCCTCAAAATTGAGGATTTTCTTTGGCAGAATAAAGTCAGTTTGATGTACAGTAAGAGTTGTTAAAAGTTAAAATTTATTTTTTTGATTCCACAGAGGCAACAAAGGATGCAAAAAGACCGTCTAACAAATGACTTCAGCGATGCTCTTAACCAGTTCCAGAGAGTACAAAGGGAAGCAGCGAAAGTTGAGAGGGAGTGTGTTGCTAGGGCCAGAGGTAACCCTGAGTCAGTGGTGAGTATTCTGCTGCGTTCATACATGAATTAACTGAACCCTCTGATCAGGTTTTTCCACAGATGTGAAAGAGGTGTGGTGGTGGAAGGGAAAGGGGGGGGCTAGAGAATTTGACTGGGACCTGTGCCATTGATTCCCTGTATTTTCTAAGTGTGGATTTACAGGTAAATATATATAAGGCACATACACCCTTTATGTTGTCTAGTAGACTATTTTTAGAGGGCGCTTTGCAAAAGGTAAAAAAAAAGTAAAAGTAAAAGTTCATGATAAAAAGTAAGAACCTGAACAGCTTTAATACAAACTTGTACGTGAAGAAAATATGTAGGGGGTATCCTCCATGTTCAGGTGAGTGAATAAGATGGGTTGTCCCCCACAATTTTCACTTTCCTGGAAACCCTGCCCCCATGCTGCTTAGTACCCTGCTCTTCCCATATCTGGAGAAAACAGTGGCAGTGGGCATTAATGAAAGTCTCAGTCAGTGCCCCTATGCCCCTGGTTGAAGTGCCAGAGCCTTCTATACCAGCATTCCTGGCTATCAGACCTCCCATGGAGATTTATTTCGTCATCTCTATTTTTCCAGCTGTACAGTGTGTTGAGTGTAAAAGAAGCGTGAAAGTGGCCATATTTACTTTTAGGTCTGTTCTAAGTTACTCTAATAGATAAGTGTTTATTCTTTTTATCATAATATTTGCTCAGCCAATTACACTTTTAGTGATTGCCATATGGGAGGTGGCTCTTTAACCTTTATGGTAGAGGGAAAAAAAAATTAAAAAAATTTAAAAAAATCTCATAGAGGAGAAAAAAATTCAAAAACCTCAAAGAGGCATTCATGTTAATAAATACTGTATAAATTTAAGTTAGTTAGTTAGATGAGGTTTAACGGCCCAGTTTACAACCAATTGGTTCAAGTTGAGCCGGCCACGGCCTTTTTT
>WURT03180027.1:0-10276 GCA_009936505.3 Holothuria glaberrima | reverse complement strand
GACAATGGAGCATGTGTCCCTGTGATGACGTAATTCCAGAGGTCGATGTACTTTCACTTTTGAAGGAATTTGGGGTGTGGGTGGCCAGTTTATTTTTGTAATGTCTCTTAACTCAGGCGGTATTTTTCAACATTGAGGTTATTTTAGACGTTAGATGGGCTGGAAGAATCACATCAGATTGCAGTTATTTCTCATTTCATATGCTCTTTAACGTTTTCACTTTGTTTTGCCTGGTGATCGCCTTACAAAGTGCGTGAAACTCACAGTTGCAAAAACACTGTAATCACATCGTGTGTATAATATATATATATATATATATGTGGCTTATTTGAGATTTAGGCGAAATGTATGCAAAAACCCGGCTAAAAGGGAAAATCGCCTAAAAGGGGTAAAAATCTAGTCGCCCTAACGAAAGTATACGCTTTTTTACACAGGGGTACGTGAACCGATGGTAACATCCGTTTAACCAAACAAGGGAAAGAACAAAATATATATTTATATATGTCATTCATTTATTGCTCTTAAATTAGATGAAATGCCCTACTGGCTTAAAGGTTTGTATCTGCTTAATCTTCCACAGCTTTTATTGTACCAAGAAACGACCTATTCACACAGACTGTGAGTATTAATGATAGAAATGTAAGTATTAGGATGAGGAGTACGACTGACGAAATACGTGTTCGAACGTTCAGATGGAGAAATAATACTTTCTTCTGGGGTCAGCCTCACTTCGGTGTTGATTCTTTCACGATTGATGGCCCGGTCAAACTGTACCACGCAGGTATATATGAATGTCATGTGGCAGGAGATAGATATCTAGCCAAGCACGGATTAAATTTGCTCATAGTAAGAGGTAGGTAAAATTCTTTCTAAAAAATAATAAATTCTACATGGTTTAACCTGCAGAGCGTCTCTCGTTAAAGAATTCAACAAAATCCAAGAGCATTGCTTACTGTACTTTTGATAACTTAACAATCGTCTAATACAAAGGCTAAGGCGGAGTCATAAAAATTAAAATGCTTACTTAATAAAAAGTAGGATAAGTATTAAATCTTTTGGAGTAATTTGATTGAGTCGTAATGTATCGTTTCGTGGTAGTATCATTATGCAATTGGATTATGTGACTGAAATTGGTCATCAAACCGTGAAGGAAGGTGCGGTTCAGGGTTCAGCGAAGCTTCCTTTGAAATTACTGGAACAATGAAATGAAGGTCCCAGCGAGGTGACGTCCGAAAACCATCTTCTAGTCTGTGATTTGAATCAAGGGGATTCAGAAGGAGGGGGGGGGGGGATCTTGAGTAATGATGATCTCAAATACTCAAATAACTTTCTAAGAAGATTTTCACATGACTGTCCCACAATTCATTTTCTTATACACTGTGGACCGTACAGTTTGTTTTATAGTAATTGGAAGAGTGCATAAAACGTGAGATGACGCTTGAAATGTGTGGCTTTGTAATGAATATCTATTTAATATGATAAGGATTTTGGGAATCTACATGACATTATTTTCATTAATCACTATTCTGTTAACAGGAGTATTGACTAAAAATATCTCTTGATTTTTATTCTAAACTCACAGCTTGTCCTAGCACGACATGGGGTCCACCAGATTGTGAAGGTGTCTGTGACAAATGTTACAATGGAGGTATTTGTGATGAAAACACTGGAAAATGCGTTTGTCCTCCTGGTTTTCGTGGGAAAAACTGTTTGAAAGGTGACAAAATGATTGAAAATACTATCTATTGACGTTTACTACAGGTTTTATCTGTATAATCTTAGTACAAATGAAAGCAATACACAGAGCGCATTGCAAGTTGCTTGAGGAAGTCCTCTTGGATTTCTGAATTGTAAACGTTTAAATCTTTCCTGCTTCGTTGCCTTAAAGATGAATGCTGACTCTGTTTAGAACATGTAAATGGGAATCAATCCAAACAAAACTTAGTCCTTTTTAATGAAAATCCAGTGCTAAATACGTAACGTGATGGTGGAAGCAAGCTAAACACGCCATGCTGAAGTATTAAAAATGTAGTATAAAATATACATAGTAAAATACATACAAGAAACTCAAAAACTCGAATTCATTCGACAGTTAGTAGTGTACTATTTTAGTCATTAAAATACCTGTCTTCAGAATGAGTAAAACCCCTTTTGTCTCCTCTTTACGTCTCCCTTAAACAGCTTGTGGCCGTAATAGGTACGGATACGCTTGTGAGTACAGGTGTTCATACAAGAGAAAAGATCCAAAAAGCAGATGCATGGGAATCTTATTTTGTTTGATTCATCCATTTGGTTGCCGTTGTAACACTGGCTTGAGAGGACTTGACTGTGAAACAGGTATATTTGAGTGATTGAGTGGTTCGGTTTCTTAGACTTGGTTTCTTTAGAAAACGTTTTGATTGGACAATGAATAATGTGTTTGGTTTCTATATATTTATAAACGTATAATAACTTATAAATAATTGTCGACAAATACTTACGTCTCCATCTACTCTCAGTTTCCATTAAATAAATATTCAGTACATTAAAATAGTTCCTATATTGTTGAAATCATAAAATGGAGTCTTTCATATTTAAATCAAAGGCGATGCATTTTGTTCCGTTGAACTTTTGCTGAAGGTCTGGTTTACGATTTTTTCCCCATTTACGTCCCATACGTCTTTCAGTACACGAATATATGATATTCTTCATAGTTTCTTTTGTCCATAAAACTCTTTGCTCGAGACAGCTTTAGTCTCAGTGCGGTATGTCTGTGGGTTAGATATTCCTTTCTGTGAGTACCGGTATGCCCCCAAGTGGTGTTTTCAGGAGAATTATTTCTTTTAATCATGTTTTTACTGCACGCCCAAGTTGATATATTCAAAACCTCCATGTTTTAATATAACATGTTTTTACAGAATGTGAAGAAGGTACCTATGGGGCGAGCTGCTTTGGAATCCTGTCACTGTGTATCTGGTGCCTGTAACCGATATACTGGTAAATGTGAAGGGGCAGATACCAGCTGTAACCATGGGTGGACTGGTGAATTTTGTCAGGGTAAGTGGTAGGTGTCCATGTACTAGCAAAGATCCTTTAAGATAACTTTGTTAAAATAATTTTGACGTTACTGTTACATCATAGCTGTAATTACAACTACACACACTAAAAAGGACAACGATTTTCCCAGTAGCCTACCTTTCCATCGAAGTTTCTTTTGTACGTGTGTTTCCTTCTTATCGTACTTGTTACAAAGTGATGTAAGCGAACACTTTTTCATAATGTTAGAGCTAAACAGACGTGTCGGGTTTTCCTACTTTTGCAATATGAGCTGTTCTAAACCAAAATATTACTATTTTTTCAAGATGTTTTAAGATGAGATGTATTGGTTCCTTTCCAATAGAATGTGTAAACGGATATTTTGGAACAGCTTGTGACCAAAAATGTCACTGTTTATCTGATAAGTGTAACAGAGTATCAGGACTTTGCCAAACCGGTGGATGTTTACCCCAGTGGGCTGACCTGTTTCCACCGTATTCCTGTCAATCAGGTAAAGTAATATTATATAGTTCATCTTTCTTTTTGCAACAATACTTGCTAGGAAATGTCCTGTTGCTGTTTAGCAAGAAAATTTCATTTTAAAATTGAAGTCGGATTACACCTGCTTTGATTTTGAGACAGGAAATTAGACACTTTCAATCTCAAAAAACGTAATATGTATTCATCTTTACTAATTGTTGCTACTCAGTTTAATTCAATATCTCAAGCAAGCAGGAAACAATAGCATAAAATGAAATGCCTTCGTTATGTCACACCTTGTCACTTTGAATCAGCTTTTCGTTGCACAAAGGGAATCGTAGAGGAAAACCTTATATCGAGTAGTTTCGGGGGAAAATTAGAGTTTCAGTGAGTTTAAAAGCTAAATGCACTTGTAACAATACATAGTTACATATTGAGAAACAATTGTGTACATATTGAGAAACAATTGTGCTAAACGTACGTGAAGTTTCACACTTTAGACATTTCCTTAATTCTCTGTACAAGAGTTCCTGCACCTTATCGATAAAAGAAGATTATGTGCACGAATGTAATAAGTCAAGTTCTGTCAGTCTGTTGTTTCTTTTGTATTCCATCTGGAAGCAAGGCTTATTATTATATGGTAATACACTCCCGTCTCCTCTGCATCGGGTAAAGAGTCGTGTTTAGATGTGGCACAACAGAACTTAACAGCAATGAAATAATGCTTATCGACGGTGATTTTTCTTTCGGTGTTTCATTAACTAATAGGGTAACCACAATAATATGTTTTATAAGACCAAAGAAGTTATATATCCAGAAAGAAAAAAAGATCCATATGATTGTATTTCTTTTGTAACATGTTTACTTCTATTAGTAACCTGCCATTTTCGTACACACTCTGCATGCTATTCACAGGTTTAGAAAGTGCAAACTACACACGAGTTAATACGAATGTTGCGGTTCAAGTCAATTGCACAGTTGTAAAGGGACCAGGCGGAAATTTAACTGGTTTCGATGTGGTTCTTTCAAGAAGTAATGATGACCATGACGTTATCAACATAACCCTCCACGAGACATTTCGAACGGACACCAAAGAAACAGGAATTTTTACTGTTCGGGGTTTAGACCAAGACACTGATTTATATTGTCAGTTGCGTGATAAAAACAATGCAAGGGCGGTCGCAGTTTTGACAGTCAATGTTGACGTGTATGGTGAGTGGCCCTACAAATTGTTGCAGAGTTTAACTCTTTATAGAGTTGTAGGAGGACAAAGAACATCGTTAACAGCTAAGTACACTTGAAGTACACCTGGAGTTGACAATGTTTTGATACCGCAACTGTACACAATGCTGCATTAAACACGCAAATGTCTTTAAATTGATAGACGATGTACGAATTGCTTCGCACTTGTAGTAGCGGTGTTTTCCAATTTCAGGAACCATGAAAGGAAATATATTTGGAAAATGTATTTTCGAAGCTGTGTTACTCTCGATCTTTAACCATCCGTGTTCCGAATAAAAATGATCTGGCATTTATTTTACGTTGTGTTGTAAAACTAATGGCTGTTTTATGAGATGGAAGTACATCAACAGAAACGTTACATAAACATGCACATACAAGTAGTAGGGCACTTCTACGTATCTAAACATGTATGTCTACGTTTACTTGTCAAGTCGGAAGGGGGGGGGGTTCCCATGCACCCCAAGGACATATTTTTCTAACTTACAATTTTGGGATCCCAAGAGTGTCTAGTTAAAGGATTTTGATGTTCCCAAGACGATACCGTGTCCCATGGGGATCATTTGATGCCAAAATGGCCGCCGATTGAAATATATAAAATATTGTATAGAAAAATATTAAGGAAAATAATCTTTAAAAATACTTTCAACGCATTTAAACCTCAAGTCTGTTAATATTCTGTAATTAATATTTAAAAAGTATTTTTCTGGACACTTTTGCCATATTCAGGTCAACCAAGATGGCAAAAATAACAAAATGACCGCCCATATGATTACGGTATTATTATATTATAATTAGATTATAATATCTTGGTTGACCTGAATTCCAACAAAAATGTTTTGAAAAATATGTTTGATGTATTTGGCTCAAAATATGGCCAAACATAAAGAGCAACTGTCACAAATATATATTTTAAGGATTATTTCTCCTACAATTATAATTTATTGAAATTTTAATATTAGCGGCCTTTCTGCTATTTCCGCCATTTTGGTTGACCCGGATCTTGCAAGAAATGTCTAGAAAAATACTTTTAGAATATTTACAATATTATGTGGGCATGGATTAGGTCTTTCTGTGTCAAATGTATTGTACTGATTATTTTTCCTATTATTCAAATGTATTGACTTAATTATTGCACTGACGGCCATTTTGCTTTTTCCGCCATCTTGGTTGACCTGAATCCAAAAAAAGTATTTTAAAAAATCATTTTTTGATTACTTTTTTTGAAATTTGGGCAGATATTAAGGGAAACTGTGTCAAAAATATTTATATATATAATATTATACATTATGACTGTCATTTTGTTGTTTCCGCCTTCTTGGTTAGTTATGGGTACTGCATAAAATATCAGAAAATCATGCTTTGAATTTTATGTATAATCTATTATAAAGATATGTAGGGTTTTTAATCAAAATATATATTTACTGATTATTTTCTGAGATTTTTCTGCATTTTTAAATTATTTTCTCATTTTTTTGGGGAGGGGGATTTTTACTTTATTATTTTTATTTTACTTCTTCGGTGCTTTCCGTCATATCAGCTGTCAAGTACTCTTTTTCAAAGGATTGTAAAGTTCAGTATTAATTGTAAAACATTAATTTACACCAATGTGATTCTGGATTGTCGAAATTTGCAATGCTCTCTATACAGTTTTTGGAAATATTTCGTCCAGTTTTGCGGCCATTTTGTTTTTTCGCCATCATGATTAACCTGAATCTCGCCAATACAGTCCCAAAAACTTATTTTGGAACTTTTGTCATAAAACATGACAAAATTTGTCAGTCAATTTGTGAGTCAATGCCCCAGTAATATTTTAAAGAATATTTTCTTTTTTATTATTTAATACAAAATAGTCGTAATAACAATCATAACTTTGTCGCCATTTTGTTTTGGAAGCCATTTTGAATGAGTGAGACCCAATATTTTTACTGTTACCACTTGATTTCGTGTTTGGGGATCCAAAGGTTTTCAAAAAGTATTAGGTCGGAGAGTTGTGGCGGTGCTCGTGAGGTGCTCTGGCCTATGGCCCTAACACTCAGTTTTCGAAATACGATTAATTAGATTTGCAGAATACCTAGAGAATACATGTTTATCTTTACCTTCAAACTGGTCGTTTTTTTTTAATATTTCTCGACGTTTCTTGTATTCACGTCTTCCAGTCTCTGAAGAAAAACAAATTAATTTTTTTCATGGCATACTTAGGCCGGTTAGTGTACTAGTCATTTGTGTCTATATGACGTCTTTTCAGCAGTTACGTCAACTATCGAATATTCGCTGGGAATCCAAGATGGCGGCCAATGGCGCGTTAAATGAACCCATTTTACACGATAAAGTCTTAGGAACATCAAAATCCTTTAACAAGACACTCTTGGGATCCCAAAAGTGTACGATAGAAAAATATTTTCCTGGCATGCATGGGGACCCTACCACACAATCACTATCTCAATAATACTTTCAGAATCTGCGAACTATTAAAAATTATTCCGTCAGAAATATTGAGGGAGGGGGATTGATTCAACTTGAGTATGTTAGTTAAAGAATGTTGCGAGAAGTGTTGGTGACAGTAGTACATATGAGGATAACGCTAGTACACTTGAACCATTAGTAATCTATACATATATATATATATACATATAAGTTATTGGAAACATAATTTTACTGAGCTACTCTGTAAGTTTTGAATCTAAAATTGTTGTTTTCAAGGTGTGCCAACGGAGTATATTCGTATTAATTTTAGCATTACCAGCATTGTCTAGTGCTCCTACCGAAGTTACCGTAACTAATTCGTCAGTGATCATGCAATGGCCAAGTTGGAATGAAAACACAGATGTTGGCGATCCACCAATAGTTGGATACATCCCTTACTACAGAAAGCAAGGAGATGACATCTGGATACCAGGGAGTCACGTGTCTTCAGGCGACCAGTTTCAATTCACATTTAACAACTTGGATCCAGACACCTACTATTCATGTAGTGTAGCAGCTGTCAGGGAAGGGGAAGGAGGGGAAGGTTCTAGGAGTCAACCATTGGAAGTGAAAACCATCTGTGCTAGTAATAAAACTATTCTTTGAATGAACGAAATGGTGATAACAGTAATATTACGAATCAGAGTATACAAATTGTCTTTTCTAATGATACGACAAAAAGACTTCGGAAATGTAGAAAAATAAAAGATGAGATCGAATAGCTCAGTAAAAGAAGAGAAAGTAGCCAAAAGGTGAAAGACTATCAAATTATCAATAATAGTTACATTCTAGCGTAAAACAGCGTTTAAAAAAAATTGTCTTAAAATTTATATCACAGACTTTTTTAGTACGCTTATTCCCTCCAAACTGCCTATTCCTTGATGTTGTTTTATTGAAGTTTTTTTTTTTTTAATCCAGATTCATTTTACAGCTTATCTACCATTTGTGACACATTTTCGTTTCTTCTTCCTAGCACCATCAAATAGCCCAGAAGATGTAGTTACATCAATCGCTGGAGAAAGGCAGGAGCTCGTCGAGATTTCTTGGAAGGTTTGATAGTCGCCAATCTTACAAAAGAAAAGTCATAGGAGTAGGAAACGGGGGAGGAGGAGGGGGGGCCTTAGCGCCGGTCAAACGATAATAAATCTAAGGTCGAAAAACTATCGAAGTACGACAGTCCCCTTTATGTTCCTTCATACAAATTGTCAATAATATGCATTTATTTTTCTTTAAGTTTTCCAATATTTTGTTCAAAAATGCATCTAACGGCCTTCAAGAATTGAAACATTTCCCAAAGGGGAGGATAATAACATTCCCTTTAGACCCTTCCAAGGTTGAGTCCGAAAATATGTTCAGTTCCCATGTCAGCTTCCTACGCCTATGGAAAAATTGGACTCATTATGAATTTGTTAGGTTTCTTGTGCGATAGTCATACAAACAAAAGGGAAGAATCACCAAAATAAGACATAAGTTACAGTTTCTACTTAAAAAATGAGTCAGCGTTTTAATACTATATAAAGAGAACCTCAGAAACGATTGTGCAAAATATTGAAATTCCTATGAAAAATCATCCACCAACATTTTTTATCTGTCTTTCCGTGGAGAAGGCTGTATTACTCTTCTTCCATTAAAATGTTTTTATGGATTTATTGTGCATTTTGTTCGCTGTTCCTCCATCGACAGGTAAACCTAGATAAGCTTTAAACTTTCGATAAAATATAGAACTCCTCATTTGAAAAAATTAAGGTCAAGGTTGAATTATACCAAATTATTATACACTTGCATAGTTAAATAACTTTATATTAGTTTTTTTCTTCTTATCGTAAGTGAATATACATCATGTGAACCTATTCTTAGGTATGTATGAGGAATTTGTATCATTCTTTTTTATCAAGAAGTGAACGTACGCATGAATTACGGCCAACAAACGTATCGTTTTGTTCACAGCATCCACCTAATGGCGACATTAGGTGTAGGAGTGGAGTGACGCAGTTTAACATTTACTATTCATTAACATCACTCCTATCGAATGATGAAAGTTTAGTAGTGGTAAATGACTCTACAGCCACATCTTATATTATTGCAAATGTGGAGATTGGGAGTATGTATGTTATTGAAATGACACTCACCACAGAAGGCGGTGAGAGCATAAGAAGTAACCAAGCTGAACATCTTGTTCCAGGTAGGGGGATTTGATAATCCAAAATCTTATGAAATGGTTTTCAAGTACCGAGAGACGTTACCAACGATCATACATTTGATGTTTCTAAATGCTAACGATTACTTTTCGTTTACTTTGGTACATTTCGGTCGTTTATTGTCCAAGATCTCCAATGTAATTTTCATAACTTGAATTTGCATATCATTCCATCAATGTTGTCTCCGGTATGTCAGGTTATCACTGCTTACTTTGGAGTCATTACCATTCAAGACTTCAAAGTAACAATTGTTGCTTTATAACGTATAATATGCTTGGACCATATATATATATATACATATGTACATATGTTTATATATGTATACAGATATATAATTTTAAGTTAATGGAAAAATACTTTCACTGAGCTACTCTGTAAGTTTTGAATCTAAAAATATTTGTTTCAAATGTGACAACGGCGTATATTTATATTAATCTTAGAATTACCAGCATTATCTAGTGCTCCTACCGAAGTTACCGTAACCAATTCGTCAGTGATTATCCAATGGCCAAGTTGGGATGAAAACACTGATGTTGGCGATCCACCAATAGTTGGATACAACCCTTACTACAGAAAGCAAGGAGATAACATCTGGATACAAGGAAGTCACGTGTCTTCAAGCGAACAGTTACAAATCACATTTAACAACTTGGATCCAGACACCTCCTACTTATTTAGTGTAGCAGCTGTCAGGGAAGGGGAAGGAGGGGAAGGTTCTAGGAGTCAACCATTAGAAGTTAAAACCATCTGTGCTAGTAATATAACTATTCTTTGAATGATTGAATGCGTTATAAAAGTGAGAGTAGGATCTAAAGAAAACACATCGTCTTTTCTAATGAAAAGGCAAACGAGTTTTGGAGTAGTAGAAATATAAACGA
>WURT03180005.1:0-10277 GCA_009936505.3 Holothuria glaberrima | reverse complement strand
TCTTTGCCCTTAGCATTTATTTTCAGAGAGGGTGATTGCTCCTTGACCCTCAGGATCTGTGCTCCTGGTGATGGTACGGCACAATTCTCATGTATGGCACACGGAACAAAGAAAACCAGGCTCAAAGCTGCATTTTCATTTCACACTTCGCAATTCTTTTTCTTTTTTTTTGCTTTTTCATCATTTGCACAAAAACCATTATTTCGGCGTGGGTCATTCTATCTGAGCGAACGCCAATAATTAAATAATTAAAAGGCCTTTGTCTGAAATTTTAAAATTAGTCTTAACCTTGTTAGTTCATTTTTAAAATCATTTTGACATGGGTCAACCTATCCGAGCACGTCAAACTAAGAAAAATAGGCCTTTATGTAGCAAAAGTCTTGCACACTTACCTGCTTACCATGCCGTAAAACAGCTGGTTCAGTCTGGCTTGAATTAAATCTAAGCCAATCTTCTAAGCTTATCTTTCCTCTAGACTTCGCATTCAACAGCTTGTCTGCTTTCAGACTGTTACATGTGTGTATTATTTGCGTAAACGACAGATCTATACTTCTATACAATGTAATGGCATAAACAATATTTTTATTGCCTAAAGTAGTAACTGTATGTGATAGGGTACTTGTTTTTCTTAACCCTACTAATGCAACTGTTCTTCCTGAAAAAACATGGTTCCTTGGGAGGACTACCTCATTTGGGGCAGGACAACCAATTTTGACAAAATGGTTGTCTACTGGTTGTCCTTCCTTAAAATTACACACTGATATGTGTACAACATATAACCCTACCCCTATCCGTATGCCTACCACATATATTACCCTATCCCAGCGCTGTCAACTTTGAGTGTCTGGTGAGTGTGAGATTTGTTGGGAGACTACTAACACGGAGCGCGACTATCGGTTCGGGTGGAGCGTCCCACCAGGGGGACTTTTTGGCCAAATATATCCCTAGATTGTAGAAAATGGCACTTCCTGTGCCTCAATACTGAATGCCTAGAATTGCCAATTTTCAGATGTTTCATGTTCCTGGAAATTTTTAAGGAGACATTTTGTTCACATTGTAAATAGGCCTACGAAAAATGGTAAATTCTGAGGCCTACCGGTATTCACTGCTGACAGGCTAAAATCGAAAATATTTTAACAGAATTAATTTCCATCAATTAATACCTATCAATTAATACCTTGCTAAAAATGAATTTGAACTTCTGATCTTGCTTTGGACTTGGCGCGGAAAACTTTCCGTCACGTGGCTACAGGCGCAGTTGAAGGGACATAATTTTTGTGAGGGGGAGCCTATGTTGCAAAGGTGGTGCCAGGATTTGCTCGATGGGGCCAGACTCTCCGACGAGGGGAAACGACCCGAAGCCTCGACAGCCCTGATGCTGTCGAGGGGTTGGTGTTTTATTTCATAAAATTTGTATAGAGCGCAGAAAATTTTGGGTCCTTTTTAATTAGAGAAATTGTCCACTAAAGAGCAAAAAACAGGTACACCATCTGGGAGACTCGTCCCCATCAGGGACTGCATACTTTATCGTATCGACTAAGCTCCCCAACGAAACTGTTACTAGATTGCTACATGAAATCCCACTGATGTCCTCTTCTAACTTTGGAAGTACACCTAGTTTGTGCTAGAAAAGTTTACTGGTCAGATACTTTTGTGATACAACGTGGACCGTGAAAGTTGTGCGCAAAGTGCCTCGAAATTAGCAGGTATATTTCATTACCCAAAGGAAAACTGCTCGCATGCTCAGCCAGGGGTGGTGCTTTCATAAGGATTTGCTGACATAGGGCCAAGCACCCTGACTGAGGGCCATCTATAGAATTCCATCCCCAGACAGATTCAATGGGTTGCCGAAAGAAGGCTGAACTCAAAATATACGGCGCTGAAAATTTGGGGTTATATTGAAAAAGATTTCATATTTTTGTTTCCATTTAAAAAAGTTGCAAAAGTTTGGATGTATTTTGAAGAATCCGCTCTACTTAAGATCAAACCAAGAAATTTGATGGGCTGACTGCTAGGTTATCGTCAGGAATTAGCCTACATTCTTTATCTTACACATTAAGGCACCCCGACAAAACTGAAAAATCTTTTTTTTTTTTACAAAATATGTGTGCCACGGTGGTGAGGCTGAAGAAAGAATCTTCCAAAAGATAGAAGAAAGACGTTAATAGAACTTCACAATGATGCATTTTCGTGTTTTTCTATAATCACAACTACGCACAAGAACAATATTTGTAGAACCTTTAACATTGAATAAATCCAATACTTTTGAAATGACGGGCGTTACTGCAAGATCGAACTGAAATAACAGCGTGCAAAGCGTGCAAAAATTTTTTGAACTTATAGAAAGAATTGTTACAGAAGTTTCTGTCTACAGGCCTGATAAAGAGCCATGTGGAATACTTTGCAGGGGTTTCCTTTGACTTTTTTCTCCACTCGCCAGCTGGACTAGTGATCCAAAATTCTGGGTAGTCCGCAAGCTATTTTCACCAGCTCGCTGTTTTTCACTCATTCAAAAAGCAAGATCAAAATTTGTTTTACACAATATTTCCTTACAGAGATGCCTGTTAACACTTGATGTACATTCAATTACTACAAAAAATTTTCAGTTGTAATACTTTGTTACTTCCTGTCACTGATTCTAAATTAGTACCCAACACTGTTGAATTTTCTGCACATCTCCCACAAAAATATGATGACCATTCACAATACGTATGAGGGCACAATGTTGTTTAGGCCTATACTGCATGATGGCCATGACTTTTCACATTTTCAAATTCCAAGTTGTTTTTGGGCCTTGGATTGGTAGGGCATTCTATTGCTACTCCCTTTTCTCAGAAAAGTTGCAGTAGCCTACAGACTCAAACAATGTTGCCTACCAGATTGCCACTGCATTCAATAACACACATCGGGCATGGAAATACAATCCTAGGCCTTGGCTACAGTAGTACTAGTAGTAGGCTAGGCTAATGACAGGTATGTTTTTGGAACATGTGCTTTCTGATAAATCTGTAGGCTAGAAGAATCCACAAGTGGATCACTAAGTTAGGCAGTAGTATACTTTTCTGATAAGCATATGGTCTAACGTTAAGTTTGTATAGTAAGGTAAGGGCCTGTAACTAGTACTACTATCTTGTTAGGCTAATTAATAGTACTAATACTAATATAGTAATACTAGTAATAGTGAGTAATAGAAGAGAAGATAGCCTAGCCTAAGGTTGTACCGCGTACACTGTTACGAGTAGCCTGCTGTTATATTTAGGCTAGCCTACACTGACAGTTCATACTGATGCAACAGTACTGAGAGCAACACTACAATGGAAAAGGCGTGTACATCGGTCCGCACCATCCTACTCCAAGGTTATGCACTCAAACAGAAATAACGGAATTCCGGTATTCAAGTTTTATCCAGTTTGATACTAAATTTTCCAAACTTGTGATTACAAAATCTTAAAAGAAAAAAGCCCTTATTTTGAAATCTTACCCATCTCTTTTCAAGAAATTTCTCACGGCTCTCCTTATTTACTGTGTACGGGAGTAACAACCTTCGCAGCAGATAGCTCGTGTTACCTTCCTCATATACAGTACATGTACATTGATAACACTGTAGGCCAGTTAATCAGCTTTGTGCATGCTTCATACACTTTACTATGTCCAATAGATGGCGCTACCCTTCTTCGAACTCTTCATAACTTTCTCATGCAATGTATCAGGTACTGTAAGTGTAGGGCCCAAGTGCAAGCCATTACAAACACACTTCAGAAAAGCCTAGTCTCGCCTGGCCCGACATTCAGACCAGCAGCCGCGGGGGGGGGGGGAGGAGGGGGGAAAGGGGAAGAACCTCCTTGAATTTTTTTCGCCGCCTAGAAAGTTTTCATGTTGCCATTGACTTGACACATTTTTACACATTTGGCCTCCCTGCAAAAAATTTTCGCTCCCTAGAAGCCATTTTCGCCCCCTTCAGTATCTTGTCTGGCTACTGGCCCGCCGACATTACATTACTAAGAGCCTACCCTTCATTGACGGCAAAATTCTTCGCTACGTAGCAACCTCCCAAATAATAAACTGAGTTAGCAATTTAGAGGTATTCTGCTGTTTTATCAGGGATTGGTTATCCACGGCAGGTTCTTATCGAGAAGCAGGGCTTATCGAGAATGTTGATGCCTAGAAGGCGGCCGGATCGGTTGTGAGAGGTTGACAACGGTTGCAACTCCCTGGTGTGCGAAACGGATGAAGAAAATACTCCAATAAAGGCCGAACGAGTGTAAGGAGGGCTTTACTCCCGGGCAGGAGTATAGATTCCTTTTAGTAAAACCTAAGGACCTTTTAGCCGACGAGGTGACGGTATGTGCTCACTCCAGGTAAGGGTGAATTAGAGATGTAAACTCCAAGTTAAGTATGGTGGTCAGTAGACTCCAGGATTTCATTTCCTAGCGGCTTCATAAAATAAAGTGTATGTTTCCTTGAGTGAGTAATCCTAATTGAAAAGCATTTCTTGGTGTAAAAGTGCATTTGCCAATTATTCTGTCATTCAAAAAGGGTGTTTAGGTCAGTTTGGAGTTGTACCTCGTCTAACGTATTCCTTATTTGTCTCGGTAAGTGACACAATCATCAGCAAAAAGTTCTACTTCAGAAGAGATAATTTTGGACAAAACATTAAGCTAGACTAAAAATAACAGGGGACCTAAAACCGTGCCCTGGGGAACACCAGAGATAACATCAGTCCAATCAGAGAAATCACCACCTACCACAACCCTCTGTTTCCGAAATTTCAATCCAATTTAGAGTATGATCTCTAATGCCATAATTCTGTAATTTACATGAGGCGGTTGTAGGGAACAGTAATAAATGCTTTAAAAAATCCATGATTACCATGTCAGTCTAGTCCTGCGTTTGTAGTTAATATATCAACTGGGATTCACAAGAATGGCGTTGTCTAAATGTTGCCTACTCGTGATGACCGAGTATTTATCAAACTGTTGCATAACACACGAATGTGTAATGTGCTCAAGGGTTTTGCAGCAAACGGAGGTAAGAGAGATCGCCCTTTAATTTGACTGAAGCAAGAGAGTGGTCACCTTCTTATTAACGCCTTCTTTTAACGCACACCCAGTATCATATGAGGATAGCTAAAAAGCTTCTTTCCATTGACTAATGTTCTTTTAGTTAAAGACTGGTGCAACAAAGTTTGTGAGAGGAGATTTTGTCTCCTAAATCTCCCCGAGGGGGAGTCAAGTACCGCACCATTGATGATTCAGTGGAAACCCCGCCCCCCCCAAAAAAACAATAAGTAGTATCTGCACTTGCACGAAACTTTCACGGTTATATACTTAATACCAGATTTAGGCTGCACTCTTTGCCCGTCAGTATCATGTGTGTTGCCGACGCCACCCTTTTCTTATTTATGGCTGAAGGAATTCCAGAGATTATACTTGTCATAACTATAAATTTTAATACACCCCAAACCTAATAAATGACATTCATTGGCTTCTTTTTTCCAAATTTTCCCCGGAGTCCCCGGATCCGCCGCCGTAGATGCACCTTCGATGTTCTAATGTGAGGGCTCCCGGGCTCAGTAGCATACCAGGGAGATGCTATTTGTCAAATACAACTCCCTTCATGGGCATGCAATTGGTAGTTGTCTCAACATTAATTCCACGAGTGGATTTATCGTTCTAAAGCCCATAATGCAAACCTGAGCATGATCCGTCGACCCCACTCACAACCCCTCCCGAATCATTAAATCCTTAGTGCGCGCGTTAGTGCACAAAAACTCTGAAATTGTGATTTTTGTGGTCTGCTTAGTGCGCATCCAATTCCCAGTGGCGTAGCTGGGGGCTTATTCCCCTCAAAATTCCGTGAGACCCCCAAAATTTTAAGGTTATGTATTAAATGTCTAAACATTACTGACGAATTAGGTATTTCATTTAAATTTCTATCTTTCTAACCATCCCGTAACTAAAGGAGGCATTTGGGGGCCAGGCCCTCCCTGTTCCCTTTCCCCTGCTCTGCGGCACGATAGTTAGTTCTATATAAGGATAATAACAGTGAAGTTCGTAAACAAGTCACGGAGACTATGAGTGATGGCTTTAGTGCAGTCTTACGGTATGGAGGTGGTATTGTGGTGGCATTCCGACCGCGTTTTCCCCCAACTTTCAGACATTAAATCCGGCCCCTGCCAACTGTGGAAGCAGGGACGTCATTGCGCAGGGTGGGTGCTACACCCAATATGAAATTTTCAAAGTGTCGTCCGTCGGGAAAATTTTACCTGTTCACAATCCGTCGATAAAAAGTGCCACTTTCCTTTGCAATTCACTGAGTTTGTCAGTCAGTCAGTGAAAATGTTTTATTTGGGGCTACAGAATGTCGTTAATTTTATGATCACTACATTATTGTCCACTTGTCAGGCTATATGTAAAACTTTCATTGCGTGCCTTGTTTTTTGGCAAAGATTACCTTCAAACGAGGGTTGTGAGTTTTAACCTAATCTTGACACAGGCGTTATGTCACATTATCGTGAATATAAATCGTTATTTGTCGGTAAACTTGATGTCCAGTAGCCCCCACTCGTCGATCCTTAGGGAAGTTCCCGTAAGCAAGCAAAGCTTAACTCATTTCTTACAGTCGGTACGCCAGAAATGGTCACGGTTATTAAACTGCGTCCTTTACGTGGATCTTTTGTTGCTATGTATTCTATTTTAATATTTTCTTTTTTTGTCTCGACAGTCTCGTTCCTCGTGCAACTGGGGAGGGGGTCCAGACCTGCATTTGAAGAACATGCACTAAGACACCACGAAATATACAATCTGACCACATTATTTCTAGAAAATTTTAACTCAGATGGTTGATTTTAATGGTGCATAAGTGCAAGTGGTTATGAATGCGAGAGAATCCATTTTGGTAAAATTGTATGGGGATCACTGTCACACAAGCATTGTCCTATCAACTTACTGGTCACGCATCTCCAGTGGGTGCCTGCCGATAAAAAAGCTTTTTAAAAGATTTCAATAATTCAAATTCAAATGAAGTTCATCACTGGAAGCATGCTCCCAATACGACAGCGTAGCGTAGCTCTCTATTTTTTTACAATTTTTTAATAACAGCCATATTAAGTTGTGGCGGCCGGAGAAGGAATAGGGTTATTTGGACAACGTTCTCCATGGACTCTCCCGTACTGGTAACCACTGGGCAAAATTCTCCCCCAGTGTGGGAAACTGCTATATTGCAAAGTAAATATTTTGAAGCATGTTGAAGCAAATTAGTTCTGCTTTTAAGACCAAAATGAAAAAAATTAATTGAAATGGCACTAGGTTACAGTTTCACTTTGCATTATGCAAAGTGACGTTTATCCAGAACTAAGTTCTAGGTGTTAAATATGTTTTCCCATTGCAATTCCCTTTCAATTTCAATCGATGCTCAAAGATTCAGGTAACAGTTATGACATAAATCAAGGGCGTAGGAAGCGTTGGGTTGGGGGCTCCAACCCCCCCCCCCGCGAAATTTGTAGGGGGCGGAAGTATGCTTCACCCCCTTCTTTCCAAGGCCAAAACCCCTTATTTGTCTCTTCTGTTAAAAATGTCAAATATTTGCAGTAATTTTCCTTAAAATTTGTCCAAACTGATGCACCAAATTGCATCTAAAGTCCCTCAAAAGTCCTAACATTTCCCAAGAAATGTCAAAAATGGGCAGTAATTTACTTTAAAATATGTCTGAAAAGATGCACCAAATTGCATTTAAGGTCCCTCAAAAGTTAAAAAATTTTCCAAGACATGTGTAATATTTGCAGTAATTTACCTTACCATTAGTCCAAAAGTGTACCAGATTGCACCTAAGGTCGCTCAAAAAATCAAAAAATTTTCCAAGAAATGTCAAAATTTTTGCAGTAATTTAACTTAAAATTAGTCCAAAAGGTGCACCACATTGCATCTAAGGTCCCTAAAAAATCCAAAACTTTTCCAAAATATGTCAAAAATTTGCACGAACGTACCTTAAAATTTGTCCAAAAATGATGCACCAAATTGCATCAAAGGTCCCTCAAAACTCCAAAAATTTTCCAAAGAGGAGGGGCAATTTTGGATTTTTGAGGGACCTGTCCCGGGACACCCCCTCCCCTTAGACCCCTCCCCCGGGACGGCGATCCGAAGCAAGGTTCAGCCCCCCAGTCTCAAACAGCTTCCTACGCCTAAGAAATAAATTGCAATGCAGGAAATGCAGTATATGGCAGTATGGTCATATTTAGATTGTAACATAGAAAAACATGAAACAAATACGTACAGTGGCGTAACTTCCAGACTTTTTTTATCTGGGGGTTGAGGGGAAGGGGGAAGGGTTGAGATGTTGGGGCAAGCAGTAATGGCACTATCTTAGCGGAGCGCCACCATCGGTTGGCGCTTAGCGTAAAGTTTTTTTTAATAAAAATGCCTCTCAGAATGCGGGAAATGGCTCTGGCCTTGTGATTTCCATGCAAATACTAAAACTAGAGTAGCTACTGTCACTCAACCCTCCTGATGTTACCTGTTCAGTTTTTAGTTTATTTTGAACACAATCATGGTCCACGCTTAATACATACCCAAACTCATGTTGTGCTGTCCTGCACGTAAGCATTGTTCACCTAGTAGTTGGATCGTGTCAGAGATAAATCTTTAAATGGCTAGTTCATCCCCTTTATACTGTAACACTGCCTACTGATAAGGGCAGGGATCAGAAACTAGAGTCATAGCACATTAATGTGACCAGTTTATGTAGGGCAGTGGCATAATAGTCAGGGAACCTGACATGTCATGCTATACTTTTTGTTCGTGTATTTTCCGGTAATTCATACCACAAGGTTAGCTGATTAAGTGGTCTGCTTTGCCAGAAATATTGCCAAAAAAAAGTTATGGCCATTTGTATGGATGCTCCTCTTTACATCATGATTGAAAAATGTGAACAAATATGAATCCACAAAGTCGTACAGTGTGTGTTGAAAGGTGGTAATAAATCACCACAATACATAAAATACATTCCCTAACAAGAAACAGGAGTTGAGGAATGCAATTGAAAACTCTTCTCAAATGGTTAAAATACATTTTGACCTTATTTATGGTGATTTTTGCGGGCAAAATCCTTCGGAACTTTTCACATTTTTCGCCTTCATTTTGTTAAAGGCAATTTGTTCTCAATATTCAGGAGACATGATTCCCTCGTCAAGTAATTTACTGTATGGAGTGAGGAAAGTATAAAATTTCCCCCAAAAGGGACCATACTGGGGGCCAAATGAGCTGACTGGGGGCTGTGCATGGGACTGGGGCCATGCCCCCAGTATGTATGTTAAAAAAGGCCCTGAGTGATTAGGTGTTTCATATCAACAGAAGATGTCTACACCTACTGTTTATCATAAGTATGTGTCTCTCTGTGGTGCATTGGGGCACTTTTGGGCATTAATATCTTTATAGGTATCTTACAATATGCTCTCATCTTCATGGTATGGGCAGCGTAGTGCTCTCATCTTCATCTTCATCGCGTGATGTCACTAATAAGGCAGTAGCATACAGTATTGTATGATACTCATAAAGATATGGCGGAAAAGTGCCCCATAACAGCTAAACTGCTAAACCCATATTTTTCAAGGAAAAATGAGAAAATCGCAATATTTGGGGGTCCGTAATTTCACGCCCACTATCATTTGAGAGTCAAAACCCTTTCTGTGCACTGCTAAGGCACTACGCTGCTCACTTTATGAAGATGAGATAATATTGTATGATACTTACAGAGAAACGACGGCTCAAAAATGCCCCAAACTCATATTTTTCTGGGAAAAAATGAAGGAATCACGACATTTGGGGGTCAGTAATTTCATGTCCATTCCCATTTGCGGGTCAAAATTCTTTCTGTGTACTACTGAGGTATAAGGCCGCAGATTTCCATGAAGACAGGAGCATCTTGTAGCACACACAATATACTTAAACCCTTATTTTTCACTAAAATGATCCGAGATGCCAAAATTCCCAACGCAAAACAAAGAAATTGCGGATTTTCAGTACAACCCATTTCACGTAGGCTTGAATTTGGGAGTCGAAATTTTTCTCACGTCTTACCTGGTTATTGGGCTATAGGGCATTAACAAAAGGTAAGGTCACAGAGATACATAATTTTTGAGAATCTGGTACTCAAAAATGGCCCCAGGTGCTAAAATTGCCAAATTTGCCGGTATGAAAATGGCTACAATTATTATTATTATTATTATTATTATTATTATTATTATTATTATTATTATTATTATTATTATTATTATTATTATT
>WURT03179983.1:0-10277 GCA_009936505.3 Holothuria glaberrima | reverse complement strand
ATGAGGTGAGACAAGTGAAGTATGAAAGTGGACAGGGAGCACTCTGCCAGGACATGTCCGTCAAATATCAAGTACTAGTATTCCGGTGCCTAATTTTCCTCTGATGTGTAAAGATCCACTTATATTTTACCTATAGAAAGCAGTATATTTTGGGGAAAATGGGCCTATATTTTAAAAATTTTAACCCATAAAAAACCTTTATTTTGCTTTTTTGGTACTTGAATGACTGCATATGATTTTAGGTTGAACTTAGTCAACTTACTCATCTACCTGTTAGGTGAGAGGTATTATGAAATTATCAACATCTCACACCTCCCCAAGCATGGTTCTGCCTTCTTATTTAAATATTTTGATCTATATTTAACCTGTATATTAAACTTATCATCTTTCCAACAATCGTCCATTAACTCATGTGTGATATCCTGTAACTTTGATCGAGACCGCGTGTTTGGTCTAGTGGTAGAGCATCCGCCTCTCACGCGGGAGGCCCGGGTTGGATTCCCAAGTGGAGTCATACCAAAGACTTTAAAAATGGAACCTTCTGCCCTTGTGCGTGATGCTCCGCATTAGCAATGGAGAAAGGGAAAACAAGCCAGTGAGCCACAACTGGAAAAAAGGCTGTGGCCGGCTCGACTTGAACCAATTGGTTGGAAACTGGGCTGTTAAACCTCATCTAACTAACTAACAAATCTAACTTTGATCCCTTGTGTAATCATATAAAGAGAGCTGTAACCAGGAGCATGTGGAACATGTTTCATATTTCTATTACACCTTTGGACAGATGAGCAGACTCTGAATGAGCATCTTTACAAATACCCTTTAGGTATTTTCAAATTCAAATATTGAAAATTAAAAAAAGTTTAAAATGGGGAGCAAATAGTAAGTCCTCATGGGAAAATTTAAAATGGTAGAATAGAAGAAATGCAATGAAGAATATTATCTCTGCCAAACAGTTATAGCATTTCTAGATAGTTTTGGTTAATTTCACATAAGAAATTGCTCCCCACTGTCCAAGGTTACGTTAATTACTACTGTACATATTTGATTACAATCACTAGGTGTAACGTAAAACGTGTTTGTTTGTGTGAGTGGGGCATTGCCTGTAATTTCCATTCCTGGCTGTCTATTTTTTTGTTTCAGAAACTAATGAATGTGCAAGTGATCCATGCATTAATGGTGTCTGTAATGATTTAATCAACATGTATACGTGTAACTGCACTGGAACTGGATTCTTTGGCACTAATTGTGAAAACGGTAAGTGTTTAAGGCTGCCTTTACGATGATTGAAATTGTACAAATATATATCTGCTGATATTTTACATGCAACGAAAAGAAATTTTTTACCATTGCTGCTCAGGATGTCAGGCCCAGCGGTGTTTTCCCTACAGAAATTCGCCACCAATGAGACAGAATAGGCACTTGAGGAATTCATCTTCACACTAATAGTATGAATACAGGGCAATTGAAAGTGGGAGCCTGATGGGGCTGTAGCCTCTAACAGTTTTCAGTTGTAGTGTTCTCTCTCATATTATTTCCAGGATTACCTTAGATAATGTCAAAAAGTGCAGTGATGCAAAGAAAAAGGCATCAGTGCAACAAAAGCAAAAAATAAAACAGTCTTCATCATGTCACTGTAGTGTGTGAAGAAATGCAAAAAATGGACAAAGTTGCACATGTCCTGGTAGTCTTTTCCATGAAAAAAGTTTAAAAAGCTTAATTACAAACATCAAAAAATGGTGGCATGGAACAGTGGTAGCATGCAGTATTGAATAACCAGAGACTTGTTAAGCATTTGGACAGGAGAATTTTTTAAAGGGAATTATTGAGGAACTGTCTCAAGCAAGTGCTACTAACTTTTGTAGGAGTTAAGGAAAGTAAAAGGTAATTCGCACAGATTTTTCTTTCATAAAAAATTTGAATAAACCATAAGATATATTTTTCTCAATTCATTCAGAAGAATGTGTCTCTTGGTATTTTGTTCTGATGCAAGTCGCCGATACATAAGTTTCTTTTTCCGAACTTTTTTAATATGTAGATATGTATTGTGAAACAATTATCCACATTTTGTTGTGTTGATACTGTTTTGTGTTTCTTTAAGGTGGCAATTCTACCAGTGAGTATTGGCTTGTAGATAATCTACATCTCACACCAAAGATATTTCAAGCATAGATACCAAACTAAAAGTGGTGAATTGCCTCCTAGATCATGGGAGACATAATATCGAGACAGAAGTACTGATCACTGTTCAGTGGTTTTTAAAAGAAATAGACACTGATAAGTGCTCTACACCAGTAATACTACTTGTTCTTTGGAACATTGTTAAATCCAAGAAGTCACCACTTCTCAATATATTCCATTTACAGTGAGGAGGATATTTCTTCCTCATGGCATTCAAAACAAACACTTGATCATGGAGTGAAGGCGCAACCTATTTGTGGACTGAGCGGTCAATCAAATGGGCATTTAGGTCAAATGTCACACTTTGGATAAAAATAAACCCTGGCAGTTTCTGTGTACACGTGTAGTGCTTGCTTTCGTTGGCTTGTTTGTTGCTACCTGTTGTGACGTCACTACCGCCCCTGCCCATTCGTCCACTACCACGGAATTGTCCAGAAAGGCAGTTTACTATGCGCTTTTATTTCTTACACGCTTGTAATGGGAAAACAATTAACGTGTTCGTTCTGTAAGCACACAGTAGTGAGCGTTTTTTACTTTGGATAAATACAAATGGAAATATGTTTTGTGCGTATAGGATGCTCTGTAAAGGTGCACACATGCCCCCAACCTCTTTTGATAATTGCATTTCCTATAATGCTTTTCTATTTTGTACACAGGTTGCTAAATAGAACGACGCGCGTATAAAATTCACACTTTCGCCGGGATATTTGCGTCTCTAAGAGGAACCAGTTTTCATAACAATGTAGATATAGGAGTTTGGTATCTATGCTTGTAGTATCTTTGTCTCACACCTCATCTAGCTCCCTTCCCCTGTTAGTTTCATCCCCCCTCCCCCTTGTTCATCATGAAGCTATCTCTAAATAGTGTATAACCACTAGACTGCATGCCAGAGAAGTGTGACAAATTTGTCCCAAAAAATTAAATACTGTACACAATTACTAACACAGTGGAAAAATTAACTCGACAACTTTTGAAGTTTGAACAAGAATCAGGTTCAAGGTCATACAGACTATGCTCTACTTAATTCCTCTTGCTCTGAGTAAATGCAAATTAGTTGAGACCAAGAAACAGATATCTGCAAGAGGTAAAACCAGATTCAATAAACCCATATAATTCCCCTCCCTCGTCAATCATTCCATGATTGTGTATGAACAGTGGCTATTAAATGTGTCATTGCCATTAAATGTATCATTGTACATTCCATAGTTGATAGTTTATGTTTCATTGTATATCAGGCAGTGACTACTTTGTTTCATTGTTGTTCAGGCAGTTACTTCTTCTATTTAATTGTGTCAAAGGCCAGAGAAAATTGTGTGTGTCTTTGGTGGGTCTAACATTTCATTGTGGGATTCAAATATGGAACTATTGAATATGTATATTTTTCACCTTTGGATTTTTCTTTGAGAGCCTCAGGGGATTATAAACGGTCAGGCCCTAGCCCCTCCCATGATATGACATGAATATACTCTTTATTTCATTGAATAGCAATTCTCTGTACTTCATTGGATAAGTGACAACGACTTTGTTTCATTGTATAACTGGCAGTGACTCTGTGTCATTGTATAGCAAGCAGTGAAAAGTTTGTTTCATTGTGTACATGGGAGTAATGTTTACATTTCATTAAGTTTTAGCAGTGACTGTATTTGCATTATGTGACTTGGCAGTGACATGGTTTTTTGTTTGTCTGGTAGTGATTACTTACATTTCATTATGTTTAGCAGTAATTCATTTATGTCTCATTGTTTACTAGGAAATGATTTGTCTGTTTAATTGTAGGCTACAACTATGAGTGAATTTAGTGTATTTTCATTGAGTTTTGACATACACTTTCTTATTTATTTTATTATTTGTCAGTAAATACCTGGTAACTCAATGAGACTGCTAGCAGCTAACATATGTTACTCTACCCCCAAACCCAGCCATGTTGCTTCCCGGATACTTCCATTCATGAGTTGTTGTAACATGGCATCCTAAGATGTGATGATGGAAGCCAAGTTTTCATTATAGTAAAGAACTTGACCATAAGTGGAACATTCACACTAACAAAACTAATATAGTGAATATGAAGTTTTCAGTATTAGTGTACAGACTAGCAAGATTTTGTTTTTTCTTAATATTACTAATTTGATAGTTGAGAAGCCGTGTCTTTTGATGAAAAAAAGACAAATTATAAATCAAGAACAATCTCACATTATCTTATATTTGGTTTGTGTTAACAACCGTAACCAGTTATTGGATACAACGTTTTCAGACTGTGAGCTTTTCAGGGAAATCTCCACGAAAAGTACCTTCGGTTGTGGTGGTAACCATTACTATGTGGAATTAATGACAGAAACATTCTTTGAAATAGACAACAGAATTTGATGAAGTAGCATAATTCTTGGCAGTGTTTCTTAATTTCAGAATTTTATGAGCATAGCGTGCGACTTCTACACTAACATGTGTAATAATGCTACAACTACCAAATACATACACTGTGTATAATTTTTTTGTCAGTGGAAACAAGGATCTTTATTTTTTTTTCTTGTTGTGCCCCTTACTATTGCATTACATGCATACTCCTTTGCTTAAAGTCTTATCTGTCCCTATAAATAATTATATAAACAAACAGTAATGTCTCGGAGGAACTTACTATCTTTGAAAGGCTTTCTTGCTTATCGTGCATTTTGCAGTGATTCTTGTCAATGTTATTTCAAAGCCTGGGGCCTGTCATAATTTGTGTTCAATGAACCTGGTCATTCTTTGTGAATAGTATGCCCCGTAAGGAACATACCACAACCATTGCATATGTTTAGTGAAGTACGGTCCAAAGGTGCTACAAGGGGCGACCATCCGTAATTGAAAGTGGAGGATATGTCATATAGGGACTTTGAAGTTAATGACCCATAACACCTAAAGTATCGTAAGTATGCCCCCCCCCACTGCTCTGGATGTCATGTCGTGGGGTTCGTCAAAGGGCCCCTGTGGGGGTCTTCTAGCAATACCTTGTGGGGGGGGCATGAGGATTTCACCTGTGAAACTTCTTTGTATTCCATAGTTGTTAGTGTTAAAGTGAAGCATGTAACTACATTGTAAAAGCAGCACTCCGATGCTCTCAACAGGCCACTGAAATCACAAATTGACAGTTCTTGTAAAATTTTCATAGTGGCCTTAAGACTTGAAGGTCAATCACTTTATCCATGCAAGGGCTTTGTTGATGTGGAATATGGATAATGGTAGGAATTACCTGAAGCTTTGAAGCAATAATTCTACTCTAGCTTTCCTGTGTGGAGTTATAATTGGAGAAATTCATAATATAGCATGGCTACCCATCCCTATTAATTATAGGGATACATTCGTCTATTGCCAGTTTCATTGAATTTGGGCATTTGTACAATTTTTAGCACATTTCTGTCAATTTTACACGTCTGGAGAGAAATTTTATGTGTGCACAGGTTAAACTGAACATCTAACCCCAGTAGCTAGAAGGATATGAAATTGTGTAAATGTACTCTTTGATGAAAGAGACTCTTAATATTTTGATATCTACAGTATAATACTTAGCAGATATGCATATGTTTCTTTTAACCATCAATAGACCTTCAAATTGGCCCCAGTGTAAAAGTTTTTGTGTTATGTACTTTAGACGTGTTTTGTACTTCAGACTTGTAATGCTTTGTTCTTTGCAGATATTCCGGAATGTGCCAGTGACCCTTGTATGAATGAAGGTACTTGCTTCGATGGCACTTTAGGATATACATGTGCCTGCGCTCCAGGGTTTACAGGAAGTAATTGTGACATGAGTAAGTGCTGTATGAATTCTGTATTAAGATTATATAACCTGTTTTATGTTCCTTTAATAAAGGGAACATAAAAACAATTTCAAATCATGCCTGTACACAGGATTTTGCAAGGAAGGGTGGGGGAGGGGTGCGCGACAAGTTCTTGAATTTATGAGTATCTGCGTTGTGGGCATGGGTGTGACTTCCTTCACATCGTAGAATATGTAGAAACATTTCTTTAGTGGAAATTTAAACCATCATAAGTTGAAAGATAGTGTAAGAAGTTTTGGCAAAAAACTTTTAAAAGAATAAGAACAGAAAATTTGGGAATACCCAACACCCTAGCTGACAGATAAATGCACTATGAAGCCCAAAGTTGTCACTTTTGTACCTGGGCAACCTCGCATAGGTTGCCAGAGTGGGATAAAATGTTCATATCCCGGGTTTGCCTAGATTGCAGAAGTCGCACTGTCCTTAAAGAACACTATTCCACAACTCAACATGAGTCTGTCAGAAGAAGATTGCTGGTATGAGACAAACTTTGCATCTGAAATGTTGCTTGTAAAAAGTAGGAAATCAAAATCTTAAAGACAGTTGTGAAAAGGAAAAATGTGGTTTCCCTCAGTGCACTTGACAATTAAAGTCTGGACTCAAAAACACAAACTGCTTGATACTTTTTGTATGCAATCATTATGTGTGAGCCACAGTATGGTGGAAAAATGTCACCGTATTTTGAAAATTGAAATTCAGGGATTCATCTGTGCACCTACACTCATTTATTTAAGTAACTATCGGTCTAAGATATGAGGAACAACCAACTATGGCAGCCAACTTCCGAAAGTTTAGATTGGACAGAACCAACTAGGTTAGTAAATAATTGCAAAGAAGAGAATGCTGTACAAAAACAGCAAATGCATGAATAAGTTCATTTTGTCCATCAGAGGAAAGGGATCAACAATATTGTTCACAAAGTGGCTATAAAATAAAAAATACTGGAACGGCGCGTGACCGTAATTATGCTTATAACAATACCTTGAAATCCGTATGGAATATGCTTTCTTTGTAACAATCAAACAAACAATTTCTGCATTGCTGGATGGAACTACCATCATAAGTGGTGATGAGAAACCACCCCTAGCTCACAAGAAATTGCAACTTCAGCTTTGACTATACCTAATTTTCATCACCAAACCTCCTCCTCAAACCTTACCCCCAACCCCATGCTGGGCGATGCTAGTCTGTGTTTCAGTCAACAATAGGTAAAACGTTTGGGAAACAACAGTATTTCATTACTACACCAGTCAACTCACTGTCATCGTCTAATTGGGTAAGAAATCACAACCTTGCAGGGCTGCTCCGAAATTGCACCGTCTTTTACTGTCTTCCTCATGCTACTACTGTTCATTACAAGCTTTACTCCATAGGTAACATATCGACATAGGTTCTTCTTGAAAGTGATCTAAAGTATGCTAGAAATTAACAAAAAACCTTCCTTCCTTCTTGACAGACATTAATGAGTGTTCTAGTGACCCCTGTCAGAATAATGCCACTTGTACAGATCTAGTGAATGGCTTCAACTGTACCTGCCAGGATGGATTTTTTGGAGTCTTCTGTATGAATGGTATGCTTATTATCATGACTTCTGTTTCTAAGACTGCAATTACTCGTAGTTTTTAGAGGCATGGAACAAAGTACCAATAAATCAAGTCAGTCAGTCAGAGTCAGTCAGTCAGTTGCTCTGAAGAACTATAAAATACTTACAAAAAAACTTAAAGGGATGTTTTGCATTTGAAAAGGCGTATTGGGTTGGTTTATGAATTTCATGATTTTTTTTGTCACACCTGTTAAGTTCTGCTCACATCTTGATGGTGAAGGGTCAAGCTAATAGTTTCTGAACATCTTACAGATAAAACAGAAAGGATAAGGTAATCAATTATTCAAATCATTTATTACAAATTTGTGACCAAGTGCTTTTTACCAGTAGATTGGGCTATTAATCACGTGCAACCCTTGTTCAAATACAACCAATGAGTGAAGCTTATAAAAACTGGATCGACAGGCTCTCAACTCATTTTACACACAATTGTTGTGATCAAGTATTCAGTTATAAATAAAGTTGTATTTTCCAGAGAGGCTGTTCTATCCAGGGCTTGGACGAGCATCGCAAACTACTAGCCCCCTAAACTAAAATTTCACTTTTTCTGTAACTGTAGGAAATGGTAAATGGAAAATGAGGCTTATTAGAAGTGATTGATGAATGGATAATAAGGCTAATTAGAAGCATTTTCATGCAATAATTTAGTCACAAAATATTCAATATCAACTGAATATTAAAGCTACTTTAAAGGTCATGAGCACTTGCCCCAAACTTATTTTGAAACAATAGGTAAATGTCACAAATTTCTTCGTATTCTCTTCCAAGTATCTTTCATGATATGTTTGGGCATAAATATTGCATATTCAAGGTAAATCAAGCAGTTGCTCCTCATAAATTTTACAACTGAGTGAGAAAAATACTGTCGCATGATTTTAAATAGCCATTGAGGAAATAGGATAGTCTACTATACAATTCTTTTTTGGGGTGACTGCATTCTCCCTTTAAAGTTTTGGCCAGACTTAGATTCCTCATTTTTGATTCCTTGACGTAGTCAGAGGAATCTATGCGATGGTGATGTTGTGTGTATGTGCGTATGTATGTGATGCTTGGCTTGTAAACACTCTATCTGAAGAACGGTAAACTCGATGGAGCTCATATTTTACATGTAGATACCCCTTATTGAGTAGATGATCCCTATTATTTTTGGTGAAGGTCAAAGGTCATTAGGGGTCACCAGAGGTCAAATGGTAAACACCTTGGAAATTGCTCGTAAACACTCTATCTCAAGTTGTGTAACTTCAAGGAATCTCATACTTGGCATGTGCATGGCCCATATTGGGAAGATGATCCCTGTTGTTTTTTGGTGGAGGTCAAAGGTTATTTAAGGTCACCAGAGGTCAAAAGGTCAAAATTTTGTAAACACTATCTCAAGAAGTGTAACAGTGAGGGATCTCATACTTGGCATGTGGATTGCCCATATTGAGTAGATAATCCCTATTGTTAATGGTGGAGGTCGAAGGTCATTTGGGGTCACCAGAGGTGAAGAGGTCAAAATCTTGTAAACACTATCTCAAAAAGTGTAACTGTGAGGGATCTCATACTTAGCATGTGGATTGCCCATATTGAGTAGGTGATCCCTTTTGTTTTTGGTGAAGGTCAAAGGTCATTTGAGGTCATCTGAGGTCAAAAGGTCAAAACCTTGTAAACACTATCTCAAGAAGGCTAGCTGTGAGGGATCTCATACGTAGCATGTGGATTGCCCATATTGATTAGATGATCCCTATTGTTTGTTGTGGAGGTCAAAGGTCATTTGGGGTCACCAGAGGTCAAAGGTCAAATTCTCTTAACACTATATCTCCAAGAAGGCTAACTGTGAGGGATCTCATACTTAGCATGTGGATTGCCCATATTGATAAGATGATCTCTATTGTTTTTTGTGGAGGTCAAAGGTCATTCGGGGTCACCAGAGGTCAAAAGGTCAAAACATTGTAAACACTATATCTCAAGAAGTGTAGCAGTGAGGGATCTCATACTTAGCATGTGGAGTGCCCATATTGATTAGATGATCCCATTGTTCATTGTGGTGTTCAAAGGTCATTTGGGGTCACCAGAGGTCAAAAGATCAAAACATTGTAAACACTATATTTCAAGAAGGCTTACTGTGAGGGATCTCATACTTAGCATGTGGATTGCCCATATTAATTAGATGATCCCTATTGTTTGTTGTGGAGGTCAAATGTCATTTGGGGTCACCAGAGGTCAAAAGGTCAAAACTTTTTAAGCACTGTATCTCAAGAAGGGTAACTGCAAGGGATCTCATACTAAGCATGTGGATTACTTATGTTGAGAAGATGATCCATGTTGTTTTTGGTGGAGGTCAAAGGTCATTTGGGTTCACCAGAGGTTAAAAGGTCGAAACCTTGTAAACAGCATCTCAAGAAGGATTACTGCGAGGGATCTCGTCTTAAGCGTATTTAATGGTCATATTGAGTTTATGATCTTTATCATTTTTTGTGGAGGTCAACTGTCATAATTTGGGGTCACAATGGTTACAACCTTGTAAATATATTTAAAGGGGGATAATTTTAAGGGATCCAGGCCTGTGGATGTTCACATATTGTTCATATTTAGGATGTAGATGGCCGTCTAAGGGAGGTGATCCCTGTTGTTTTAAGTGGAGGTGAAAGGTCATTTTGGGTCACAAGATTTCAAAAGGTCAAAACCTTATTAACATGATATCT
>WURT03179972.1:0-10278 GCA_009936505.3 Holothuria glaberrima | reverse complement strand
TGCATTTGATGGCTGCACAATGATGGACCAAAATATACCTACCCTGAGACTGTATTTTTCACTCAGAAATATGCTTTGACCTCAGAGTTTCCGGGGGCTTCGCCCCCTGGACCCCCACAGGGGCTTTGCCCCTGGACTCCACCCGCTAACCTCGCAAGTCATGGCTGGTTTCGAGTGCAGCGCGAAAAATGATCCCTTTTGTAACATGGTCCCCAGTAAAAAATTCTTAAAAAAGGCCCTGATCTTTTTGCGACGTAGCATCACAGGTTCGTGAAACTTTTGTTTCCTACTAGGGCCTAAACCAATAGTAGCAGTTACGCACCAAGAATCTCTTTTAATCTTACTGTTTTGAAAGCGAAGCAACTTGCTAAGGACCAACGTCTACAAATCAAATTACAGTAACTATAACTTTGTGAATAGTATACCAGGGAGGTGGTAAGAACCCCTTAGTAATAGTATACTAACTGTAGTTCAGTTCAGACAGTGTACTAACAATTTCAGTAGTTTGTAATTTACGAACATTTTGTACTTACTGTAGAAGGCGTCTGTTATTGTCTGACGTAGCGAAGTAAACAAGATTTGATTGGTGGATTTCAAATCAAGGGTAACGGAGGTGTGGTTTTGCATGCATTATTGTTTGGGTGAACAAATTTGTCAGTTGTCACAGAAAGGTTAATTACTTGTTAATTAGTGCTCACTGGGTAGAATTTTTCCCCAGTTACCTCTCTTTCATCGAACGGGATCGGATCGTATGTAAGAGAGGTCATGTTAAATAAAAAGCCTCTCAAAAGCAACATTTCCCTTTAAGTTGGAAAATTATGTGACTAGTTTAACTTTTTCTGGAATTTGCAATTTATGTAAATATCGATGTAGTATATTTCCAGCCTTCCTTCTGTTTGTGAAAGATACCACAACATTGCGTTAAATGAACGAGTTTGCATATTACGTTCTAGCAATCAAATTGACCACGAATTTTATTATATTTTTAAATGCACTTACTTCTCAAATAAGCTGTACAAATACCTCAAGAAATATTTCAGAAGCAGGCAAACAGTATTCGAATGGGAACAATGTTTTCAGGCTACCAGTAAAGTGGTACTGCGATGAAATAATGAAAAAATGGCGGTAATTGATTGACAATGATGATAACTTGGCTTCTACTTTCAGGAGTGGTGCCTATTTTCGTTACTCTTACGTTAACTGATAGTACTATCATATTTTATATGATAGTACAGTAATACGGTGTCTTCTTTTTACATTTCTATTGTACTATTTTGTTGAATCTCTGACACCGAGGACATAGCCTATATGAGAATAAAACTAAAACTGAAACGGGTAAAAATTGAACCCAAACTTTTAAAATTTTTAGTGACGTCTCTCGTGACCCAAGTGTCTTTGAGGGGTACATTTATCTCGAATATGCAATATATACGTTCCAAAACATCAAGAAAACTTATTTTTATTGAAATGAGAGATTTCAAGGATCTGGCAAGGATCAGAAGAGATTTATGCCTTTTAATTGGTTGCTTTCCCGGACCAAACTCTAAGGACATCGCATGTCATCACTCACCACGAGTCGACCGACTGCATGGTCAAGTGGTTAGAGCATCCGACTTGCAGCCGGAAGGCCAGGGGTTTGAATCCTGGCCAGGTCATACCAAAGACTTTAAAGACAAACACTCGTCTCCCCAAAGTATTTTTTTTTTAGTGTGGGGTATCAAAATTCTCAGTTGGTGACTGCTTTTCGATTGACAACAAAGTTTGAAAATTCAAAAGATACAGAGTAGCTCACACTCCACGCAATGCAGAGAGAATGTTTGGATTAGACAATAGCCGTGTATACTCACCAGGATAAGCCTTCAGCAATAAAAGAGGTTTGTGTCTGCACAAGGAGGAGCTTTACACAGTTATGGGAGGAGCTACAAGTCGCATAGTTGGGAGAATTGGAATAGTCTGGGATGACGAAAATTGTCCTTTAGAAATGGAACCTACTGCCATTGTACTTGGTGCTCAGCATAAGCAATGGAGTAGGGAAAACAAACCAGTGAGCCACAACTTGAAAAAAGGCCGTGGCCGGCCCGACTGGGCCTAAAACCTCATCTAACTAACTCATCACGAGTCATCAGTGACAAGTTACGGGAAAAAGGCTTTGCCAAGTTGAATTAGTATATACCGTACGGTATGTCAATATTTGTTCGTTGGGCAAATGCATTCGCAAACCGCCAGCGAAGTGTTTATAACTTTTTCATAGCATTTATTATACACACGACCGTAAATCCTTTCGAGGTCGCTCTCACATTACAGGTATTACAGGTAATGCTCCTCTAATGAAAAAGATTTCGTTCGCCGGAAATGTTGATCCACATCACTAGTCCCTAAAATGTAAAGGCTCAGTGTAAACCATGTTGGTGAAGGGTGTGCTTTTGTGTTTGTGTGTGTTATACCTGCAAAAGAATTCAATTACTCATTACACAAAAATGAAGGAAGCTGAAGGTATTTTAAGCGCTTTTTGCATTCTCTCCTTCCATTGTACAATATGTCTGTCTTCAGAGGAGCTTCAAAGTGGAAACCACTGGTACTAGCCTGCTGTAAAATCTCACGTAGCTTAATATCTCAAAGGTCGAGAGATACGAATTTGAAAACAGGCTTGGAAGTCTCTCACTGAATTTTCTTATGAAGAGAAGCAGGGAGTTGCTATTGTCAAACAGCAACTCCCTTGGAGAAGCTGATACCTGTAAGTTGCTCAAATTTAACATTTTTGGCCCAAACTTTGGTTGCCTACGTAGCAAGCTGTACGGGGTATTCCTTGTTTGCTATAAAATGGGCTGAACCAACAGAGTGCGCTCCGCGTGGTGAGAGTTTTGATGAAAATCTGATCGCGACTGCTCTCAGGAATTTGGTACAAAGTTGAACCATTTCAGTACAGGTAGCTAGCCTGAAGTTCGCCCTTGACTTATGATCACAATTAAATTTAACAAGCGGTACGGTATAATTCCATCTGTGCGGTTTACTTATCTACATTAGAAGGGGAAGGTAGTTAATCCGCTTTATCTCAGCTATATATCTTTATCCGAATACAATTTGCCGTCTCTGTGCTAAAGTTGAAATTATCGCTCCGAACCATTGTGAGGAGGAAAGCCATATTTTAGTTTTCTAACCAGCTGTGACGGCCTATCACACTTCGTAACCGTGAGCTTATCACGCAAAAATGTCACAACGGGAGAGAAATATGGCGGTAGATTTTGATTTATAATGACTTTGTGATGTTTAGTACAGGCATTTCAAGGCGACAAACGGGTAGCTCCCTTTCATCTAGAGTCAACGCATTGCGAGTTCTCCAAAGGGACTCATCAAAGTGTAGCGCCGTAATTACTACACGTGGTCGCACTTCGGTTCCAATTGGCAGAGAAAAGCATTAGATTATTATTTTCCGGTCGTGACGTCACTTTTTCCAGGGTACTTTTCCCGCGTTTCTTCTTTCGTTTTTGACATATTTCTTAGGATCTTTTCCTCATGAGGATTAAAACATCTAAACAAAGCGATAAAGCTTGTAAGTTGGTTGTCGAAAGAGTGAACATATTTCCAAATAAGTTTAAATATTTACCCCCATGTTGAATGCAACTTATGATTTATTCCGATCCACAAACACGTCAATCTACGATGTTGCAGTCCTATATACTTCTAGAAAACAACAGAAAAATGATACCTTTCAAATATCACTGTTTTTTTTAGATTTGTTCACCAAGGGAATATAAAAGAAAGACAAAACCACAGGGTGCACACATAAAACATTACCTGTATTGCTAGTAAAATGCCGTTGGTTTGGTTGTAAAATACGGGAATATTTGGGAAGCAGGTCTTTTGGAAAGGGTTGAGTGGGTGTGGACCTGTGGGGAGTAACAAAGTTACTGTCTGCTCCGCCCAGCTCTGTTTAGTAGTTTTGCTGTTATCCAGTTGTGGTATAAATGCTTAGGCTACTTTTTCATAAAGATCAAATAAAGTGTCCCTATTGCTCTTAGTTTGAAACACCGGGGTACATGTAAAAAGCCGATTGCTGATTACTGTGGCTCAAGTTTGTAAGGACATAGAGACTAACATGTACTGTGGAAGCTAGAGGGTATGGTCAGCGGTGCCTGAGCAGGGCCAGTAGCGAGCCTTTACCAGTTTACAGGGGAACTCTGTAGCATCTTTTACTTTTAGAGCAGGTGTCGTATATGTGCTCCGTTGGTACTACGTGTGCAGCCGATATAGGTACAGGACTGCAGGAGTAATACACGTCCACCAAGCGGCAAGCAGGCAAGAGCATCCTGGGCACTTGCATGGATCGATTATGTGCATCTGTATTTGCGGGCAGGGGACGCCAAAATCGCACCACGACTCAAGTCTTTCTCTCCATCCTAAATCTGTTAGTCAGGCGAGTATAGTCGGGATGATTAGGCACACAGCGGAAAAACACAAAACAAGCAAAAGCAAAAAGCAAAAACTCTGTGGTCCCTCTATAGGCAGTATAGGCCTACCAGATTTAAGGACGGTATAAAGTGAGGCAGATAGAGTTTAGGCCTAATTATTTTAGGCCAAAACCCTTAGGCTTTATCGACTTACGTGATGTTGCGAGCACAGCATGCCGAAATCCATTATTAAAGGGGTTGCTGCATCAACCCTAAACACGGGAGTATCGATCCTCGTATCGCACAAATGGATCGAGTATAAACTTTGATTGAAATAAATTTAAGCAACAGCATTTCTCCCGCTGTTCAATAATGCAGTATGGCAGACAGCTAACATAGAGTAATGAATGTGTTGATGTGGCCTTGAGCAATTTTAACTCGGTACCGGCCATAGGAGCTTTGTTGAAGAGGTGTAACAGACACGCGTCTTCATTTAATTTAGAAGATGGGTTAGAAAACACTTAGGGAGAATATATTGTGTGGGCTCTTTAACACTTATCCAATGATGCATTAAGGAACATACCACAAGATTTTAGGGCCCATGTATAAAGTCAAGTTCTAGCAGTTTCATTTCATGTAGGTCATAGGTAAACAGGGGCGTAATATTGGGGGGGGGGGAGAGGTGTGACACCCTCCACACCCACACCCCCGCTCGCTTCGGCCCTGTAGGTAAAGTTCCCGGATTTTACAAGGGGTTTTTACAACCTCTTAGATATTAGAATGATATAATATAGTGTCCTCTCAAATGAGTCGTGATTAGAGTTCAATACTAATTGTTAAACAAAAAATCCGACTAACGGTTGGACGAATCACGGAACCGCAAAAGCAACACGAGTGACCGCACCTATTTGGTCCGTGTGCTAGTCAAAATTGCAAGTCTGTTAGAAGTAATGGAAACTGGTATTTTAACTGACTGCATGGGACACAAAACCAACGTCCCCTACGTCGCGCAGTTAGTTGTTACCACAGAGAATACGGAAATGATAAGGTAAATCAGATGCTTCTCCATGGTTTGTACTGCAAGTTGGAGGTGCTGTTAAGTTCTATACACTTCTACTTGTTTGATAAAACTACAGTTTGTAGAATAATGATTCAGATACAATTACATAGGAGGTAAGGTAACATTAACAAAACTTAAGTTGTAAGACCCATAGAAAAATTGTTTTAATTGGAACAGTAGCTTGAATGGACGTAAAAAGTAAGAGAGCGTGGTCATATACTATAAGCAGATAAGTTGTCATCAGTTAAGAACTTTAATACGCTTGATTAGCTAGTCCAGAGGAGCTTTTCTTTTCATTTTACGACGCTCTAAATTCAACTTTTCTATAGTGAAGTAGGCCTGTGCCATTGCATACAAGAATCGGCAGGTGTGATCTAATGTGAGTGCGCCCTCAACTACTTGAGAATCACTGATTAAAGGCCGATCCATACTTCGGTATAGCGCCATAAAGCTATGAAAGTTAAACACAGTTCATCTCTGAGACATGTCTGTGATTGGCCTGGAAGAGCAATGGACGACCATACGGTTCTTATAGCTTTAAATTTGTAAGTATGAACCGGCCTTAATTGCGATGTACTTGAACAATTTACGAGTATCATGTAAGGTTGTTCTGGTAAGAGAGCACGCTGTCTCGGTACTTAAGTTCATATACGAGAACTCATGGATAGGACTACTTTACATAACGACTAAAATTTCAAGTAAGATGAATTTCTGGTGACGCCGCCGAACTCGAACTTGATCCGAATGACCTGTGACTTCCAGACGAGGCAATGGTTCGGAACAGGTCTACTTCTGACCAAAGGAGCTGCCATGGCTGACCAAAATGACACCCGTGTCCTCCTTCGCCATCAACTTGCCCGCCCGGCGAACATGTATTACCGTTGCACCAATACCAAAAGAATACGAGCTTTAGAAAGAGGTAAATGATCAGTACCTGCTGCGAGTTACGCATCAACGTATACAGTAATAACAGAGTCGTTGCCTCCCGGCTCACTTGCACATATAATCAAAATGTGAAGCTCAATTTATGGTAAATTCCATGGAGTTACGCGAAATTTGGATTGTACGACTCTCAGTGAACACTCTTTGAATTCAGAGAGGGATCATAAGAATTTATATAAAGATTCGACAAAAAAAATCATACTAAAATTTTGCTCGTTCGTTCTGCATAAATTTTCTTCATTAAGTTCCACAAAACCTTTAATCTATAACCTCTTAAACACATCAACAAACATTTTTCCATTTTCAAATGTTCTTTGTTTTCACCCTTCTTTCATCACATATTAGTATATTTCTAAACATCATTCTCAAATTGCAACATTCTCAAATTGCGAAATAAAACATCACGATCACCTTACAAGAGAAAGAAAAAACGGTAAAGATTAAGTAATTAAAAGAGACAATCAAACTTCAAAAACCATGGGTAACTAGGTAAATTTTGAGATCATCAGATATATTCAACTCTTTTGTTAACAAGTGGAAATTCACACATGATCTTGTTGCATAGGTTAAGACTTAAAATATCAAGTGTACATTTTGTAAGTGACAAATAGCTGTGATAGAGTGGATTTTATTAATATTTATTGAAACAATATGACAAGGCTCTATTCTTATGACCATAAAGCTTTAAAACGTGAGACCTTTGACAGTTTGGTACACAAATTGAACAAAACAAAATCAGACTAAGGTCAATTTGATACTATTACAAAATATGTGATTAAGGAAACGTGCGATAAAAAGGGGCCAATGCCCACTGTCTCGGATGAATATTTTATGACTGGCTAACGCTAACCCCAATCCCCAAATAATCCCTACCCTTAACAAGGATACAATCAATACAATACAATACCATCAGCGACACAGAAAATGTCTTGCGAGAGAGTACGCATCAGCTGATAAAAAGAGTTCATTATAAAACGAATGCAGTTTGCCCAACTTATTTCTGAAATCACATGCTCCTAAAGGTTCCACAAACAAATTAGGGCAATAAACGGGAGCATGTTCAAAGAGAAGTTTACGCCAAACTTTTTGATACACTCTAATGGAACTAAATCTTGCAATTTAATGAAAACTACATTCAATTCCACAATTCGACTATCGAACCTTTAAGCATCCGACTTCAACTTTTATCCCAAATAAAAGTTGATCTGGAAACAAGCAGGTTTATGTTATGACTTTACATTAATTCAATGGCGTAGGATGCGGGGGTGGGGTGGGGAGGGGGGTTCCAGCCCCAGCGAAATTTGTAGGGGCGGAAGTATGCTTCAGCCCCCAACTTTCCAAGGACAAAACCCCTTATTATTTGTCTTTTCTGTTGAAAATGTCAAAAATGTGCAGTAATTTACATTATAATATTTCCAAAATGATGCACAAACTTGCATCTAAGGTCCCTCAAAAGCCAAAATTTTTTCATGAGATTTCAAACATTAGCAGTAATTTACCTTAAAATAAGTTCAAAATAATGCACCAGATTTCATCTGAGGTCCCTTAAATATCCAAACATTTTCCAAGAAATGTGAAAAATGTGCAGTAATTTACATTATAATATTTCCAAAATGATGCACAAACTTGCATCTAAGGTCCCTCAAAAGCCAAAATTTTTCCAAGAGATGTCAAACATTAGCAGTAATTTACCTTAAAATTAGTTCAAAATGATACACCAAATTTAATCTGATGTCCCCCAAAACCAAAAATTTTCCAAGAAATGTCAAAAATTTGCAGTAATTTACCTTGATATTTGTCAAAAAATGATGCACCAAATTGCATCTAAGGTCCCTCAAAAATCCAAAAATTTTCCAAGAAAAATGTGCAGTGATTTACCTTACTTGTCCAAAAGGATGCACTAAATTGCATCTAAGGTCCCTCAGAACTCCAATAATTTTTCAAGAAATGTCAAAAATGTGCAGTAATTTAACTTAAACTCTGGGCAATGATGCACCAAATTGCATCTAAAGTCCCTCAAAAATCCAAAACTTTTCCAAGAAATGTCAAAAATGTGCAGTAATTTACCTTAATATTTGTCCAAAATGATGCACCAAATTGCATCTAAGGTCCCTCAAAAATCCAAAAATTTTCCAAAGGGGGAGGGGGACACCTCCTCCCCCAGGACGGCAACCCGAAACAAAGTTCAGTCCCCTCCCCCCCATCCTCAAACAGCTTTCTACGCCTATGTCTTAAGTTAAGGCCAATGTTCCGTTTATATCAGTAATTTAGCCTACATCCAATTTTACACTACAAAATCTCATTCAACATACCAGGGAGCTGCCATGATCATACAAATCTATTGTCAAAACAATTTATCGGAAAATGAAGCAGCACAAGACATCCATGACTCCTGGCTCGTCTGAAAAGGGTGTAAAGTGTCTTTACAAAGTCGAGGCGCTCTGCACTCGAGTTCAGCAGCTTCACTGTCGTACAACAAAGAAAGCACACAATGTAGGATGTAGTACAGTGTGTACCCCTACATATGATGTAGTTTTATGCTACATCTACAGGAAAAGATATTCTAACACTTGAACAGTATCAAATTTCAAAGACGCGCGGGACAAAGAGTAACAAAAGGATTCTGAGGCAATTTGCCCACTTTAACATTACATTCTGTGACCTTGAGAGGTACTTTGTGACAAAAATAGTTTATCTTTAGAATAAAATATCTTGAGTTAGGAATAGAGTATTGCTACAGGGTTTGCAGGACATGAAGTGGACTTTTTTCTTTTTCACATGAGACCGTTGTGAACTGCCATTGGAATGTGCCCTCAAGTATAAACTCACATTCCAATCTGAGGAAAACTTTTATAGACCACATGCATATAACTTTACAGAACACAAAACTTCAAAAACAATACCTCCGCTCAGAGTTGTAACCAAGTCACTCTTTTTTGTCAAGTCAACCACACTCATTTAAGAGAATCGAGTCAAGTCATGACTCGAGTCAGCGTGGAATTCAAAGGGGAAAAACTGGCCAGAAATTTTCAAGTCAGGCAATTTTGCAAGTTGTGACTCGAGTCATGACTTGATTACAACTCTGCCTCCGCTCTGGTTGGTCAATATTGATCGACATGTATAGTCAGTTGTGTTCCCAATTAAGCTCGCACACAGTTGTGTGTAAATATGACCTTGAGAAATTAAAACTCAGAGCAGACTACTGTGCTTCCATCTTGGAGGTGTACTAGACAAATTTGCTAAACTCAGTAGGGAGAATTTTCACTCTTGGGGTGAGATTATCACAACACTACTACCAATCATTTGAAAAAAAAACTGTTACGCTTAATGTAAACTTTTTGTAAGAGCACAAGCACTCACTTTGTGTGACTGCTCCTGGTACAAACTACACCATTGAAGCTGGTAAAACAACTTCATCATTGTAGCTGGTAAAGTAGCTACACTATTGTAGCTATAAAGCAACTACACCATTCTTCTTTTTACAAATCCAACTCTTTTCACACTCAACGAGTAAAAGTGATGAATTGAAGATTTGAAAGGATCGACAACATGCCCACAACAAACATATGTTGTATTAACCCCAACAACTGACTAAATTATTGGTACCTCTCATGGGTTTCACTAACTTAAGCACAGAATTTGAATTATGAATTGCATGACACTGGTAAGGCATGCAGGGCTGTAACCTGCGGGGGCAAGGGGGCAGCTGCCCCCTGAGATTTTCAAACCCTAAATGAAAAAAAACCTGGCAATCCTGAAAATTTCATCGTCCTGATGACGTTTTTAAGGCCCTCAGAGCCTGTGAAATCACATAACCAGAATGCAAAAATGCATTGAGGTTTCGATGATGCATATGTTTTATTCCCAATAATGCCATGTTATCCCATT
>WURT03179961.1:0-10278 GCA_009936505.3 Holothuria glaberrima | reverse complement strand
CCATATCAAGAAATATTGTAGTTTTTTTCATAATATTTATATCTTCTAAAACTTGAGATAAATCATGTGAGGACTGAGAAATGCTTTTAAGAAAGTTTTGATTCTTGATAAATCCTTGAGAAGTGTTGGATTTGTTCTTCTGGAAAATAAAAAAAGCCCTCTTAAAGAAGTATGTCCTTTTTAGATATACATTAATTTTATTGATTTTTTTTGTAAAGATATTCCATGATCATAGATGTGGACATGTGATGTGCTTAATATGTTTCCCAATTTGTTACTAACTTTTGCTGGAACTATCTTGACATTTGACTCAGCAACATCTCCCATTAGTAGTCCTTCTGATGTTTAGTCATTAAAAACCAAGGAGGTGGGATGAGATCATTATTACATTTTTAGACAAAAAAGAACAGTTTCAGTCCTAAACCCTCTCGCATTCCATAAAGAGCCTATTCTAAGCATTTCCCCACTTATTGATGTTCTTAGATGATGCAACAGATTGGGGTAAACAAAGCTTCCCATCCAGCAGTCTTCTTGAGGTAGGAAAAAGTATCTCTCATGTGCAGTATTAAATTAAATATTAAAGCCATTTGAAAACAAGAACCCAATACTCAATACTCTCCTGGTGGCACATGAGTTTTCAGAAAGTAGACAATAGTGGATGTATGCGTGGTGTTCCATACAGTGTTGAACAGATACTGGAATAGCCAATATTACTTATACTGATATTTCCGTTATCAATATCGACCGATACTGTTCCTATACTGAGTTTTGGGAAATAAGGATTTCTGTAATTAACCATAGGCTAGTGAGCACCACAATGAAGAGTCGTTTCATCTTAATGAGGTACAGTATTGAAACTTGCATTCAGAAGTGCTCAAATAGAATACCATGTGCATGACGTGGGACGATGAAGATCACTTAGGCAATATCAGTGTTTAACCCTTTCGCAGCCAGATACGTAATAGTACGTATCTAGTTAATTTACCGTTCACAGCCACGTACGTACTGTTACGTATCCAACCTACCACGCTTAAAAAAGACCAAACGAGGTAAAAGAATACCCCCAGAAGTCGGTGTGACCTTCCGAATAGCTTCTACACATAATTTATGTGAGTGGCGCTGTTGGAATTTTTTGCATAACTTGAACAAGTAACGATATACAGAGCAAACAAAATGGCAGCCTCCTTGGATTAGTCTGAATAAGCAGTGCGTATATTTTAATCAGCGTAGGAAGTTCTGAAGGTGGCCCCGAAGAAAAAAGGTGGGTAAATTGATTCGTATGGTATGTCCTGGAACATTCTGGATCGTAATTGGGGCTCTATCAATTGTCTGGACACTTTTACATTGCAAAATTTGAGATCTCGCAGTAGATGAAGATCATACATCAGTACAGGGACTAGTTCCGCAAATTTAGGCAATCAGCGGCCATTTTGAATTTGTTTGACCGTATTGCATTTTAAACAACGGTAACTGGTAGAGGAATGTACATTCTACAATTTTCATGTTCAGACCAACTTCGAATTCAGTTAAGGTAAAAAGTTACGTTACATTGCAAAAATTGTCAAGAACAGTGTTCAGCTGGCCGGCTGAAAAGGGCACAGTAGGAAAATTGAGGCTGGCTGCGAAAGGGTTAAGATAAATTTTACCTAACCTGAAATAGGATTAAGATGAGGCATAATGGCCAATACCAGTGGTGAATAGTAATGATAGTGTCTTTCATGGTATAGTCTCACAGAAATGTAAGACAGTAGTGCGTCTCATTAGTCCATCTCATCGCCATTATGCCATATATTACACAGTGCTTTCCAGAGAAAAATCAAACCTATAGGAAGCTTTAAACTTAAACTGCCAAACCTCTAGGAACATTCAGCTTTGTAAAACTTGTCTGCTGATAAGCCAGACCATCAGATTAACTCAAGATTCAGTGTGAGTTGTTGATACAGAAAAGAGAACTGAATTGCTTTGTAAAGGGGTATTTAGTGCTTTAGTTCGTTTGGACTTCTGATTTTTTGGGAGATAAGGGGTAAATGTTACTGCTTACCTGTCAACATTTTTTTCATAAGAATAAAGAGTGGCAGGAATAAAGGGGCTGTTCATGAACTTTCAAGTATTTGAAAAGTTGTGAATAACTTGCTGTGACATCCTGCTGCATACACCAGGATAAAGTAATAATAATAAATAATAATAAATGTATTTATAATGCGCACAATTCCACAAAAGTGATCAAAGGCGCAGTTACAATGATAAAAACAGAAAAAAAAATAATAATAAGACCAACAAAGACAGATACTAAAACGTAAAGTGTTATAAGAATAACAAGAAGTTATGCACCTTGTAGAAGTGTATTTTCTCAAGTTTATTATCTGAGTCCAATTTTCTTTCTTTTGAACTTGAAGGTTTTGTACCATGAGGATGGGAGTGTGAAGGGTATTGCCACTACAGATGTTGGTATTGCTAAAGACGGTTCTCCAAAGGTGAGCTCGTATGAAACCTTAAATTTTTAGTGATAACCTGCAGTGTGAGAAGTGGGTTTTTGTTACTTCCTCATCACTACATCAATTTTATTCTAGAATGCATTCATGAATACTTTGAAGTGTCCGCTATACAACTCTATGTAAACCTCACAACAAGTCCTTTGTCAAACAAACAGTGTTCACATGAGATGCAAGACAGTGGGACTATGGTAACTTCCACTGGAATCCTGCAAGGAAAATATTTTTTTATGTCAGCCTTTCCTGTTTTTGGTACTGAGACTAGTTGTACTTATAAGGAAATAAATGAAAGCTTAAAAGGGAAGGAAAAACTTTCAAAAAACCACTCCCTGCAAGTTTTTTTTTTTTTTGAAGTGGAGAGACTTCTCCTGATACAATTCTTTCAAGCACTGTGTCTAAAGAAATTACTCACTATTGAAGTATGACAACAGTATTCATAGGATTTTCTAGTTGTGAAGGTTTCAGCCAGGGCACAACTTTTTTCCTTTTCTTTTTTCTTTTTTTCTTTTTAGGGAAAGGTATTGTTTTGGAAACAATCTCTCCTTCCCCTCTAAAAATTATATGGAATATTTTAGTCTATTGGAAGGGGAGGAGGGGGGGGGAGGAGGTACTGTATGTAAGTCTATGTTGGCAATTACCTATGAGGGAAGAAGGGCAATTTTCAAAATAATTTGACATTTGTTTTACCCCTTACATCTCTCTGGGATAATTTTAGCCAGGAGATGGAATTATCCATCACCCTTTGTATATTGAATGCTGGTAGTTACAGATGTTTGATTAAGGATTTTGGAAAGTTACCCTCAATGAATGAAAGTGTAACTGTAGTGTTCCTGTTCCAGTCAGTTATTTGCATGTCATTTGCAGAACTACGCATTCTATATCTAGAAAACTTTAATTGTAGCTTTCAGTGTTATCCCTTAAGTTACAATACATGTGCATTTGTTGCTTATCAATGAATAATATTTTATAAATAACTTGTATTTCAGCAGCACAAATATGGTTATGATAAATGGTTTATATTTTGCAGGGAACATTTGAAAGGGGCATGGAACTACATGCTAAAGTTACAGTGTTTGGAGAAGGATGCCATGGTCATCTAGCTAAACAACTTTACAACAAATTTAATCTCAGGGAAGGCTGCTCACCTCAAACATATGCAATAGGAATCAAAGAGGTATGGATAGCCTGTGAATCAAATATGAAATAAGAATGAAAGAGGTATGGATAGTCAGATTGAATTTAATATGCAATAGGAATGACAGAGGTTTACTTAGACATTAATTTATACAGATATGCATTAGGAATCATAGATGTGTGAATATTCTGTAAAATTAAATATGAAAAAGGAATGAAAGAAATGTGGATAGTGTGGGAATTAAACATGCAATAGGAATGACAAACCAAAGCTAAGACTCTGATTCAAAGATATTCGATACTGAAGGAATCAAAGATTTATGGATAGCTTGTGGATTAAATATGAAATAGGAATCAAACATATGTGGAAATTGTGTGAATTAAACATGCAATAGAAATGATAGAGGCATCCTTAGACACTGATTTAAACATATGCAATAGGAATCAAAAAGGTATAGATAACCTGCAGATGCAATATGAAATAGGTATGAAAGAGGTGTAGATAGTGTGTGAATTAAACATGCAATAGGAATGACAGACGATATGTTCAGTCAATGAGTCAGATATATGGAGCAGGATTAAAAAAAAATGTATGTTTTTCTGTAAATCATGCATAGCAGATAGGAATGAAGCTCCTGGTGTTGTTATGCTGGGATTCAAACATATGCAACTGTAGTAAAATAGGTCCATTGTCTTGAATCAAACGTACTGTACATGTCTAATAGGAATGAATGGTGTGAGTAGAAGAGAGGGTTTCTGGGATGCTAAGTGTCAGAATGAAAAAGAGGAACACCACTTTGAAGGCTGGTAGGAGATATGAGATTTAGAGAATATTTAAAACCATACTGTTGGTGTATATAATGACAGGCAATAAATTTTGAGCATTTTGCTTTCTTGATTTTCAAGGTAACTGGGGAAGGAAAATCTTTTCTTTGAAGTTTGTAAATAATTTCTATTCCCAAATGGTCAGTGATTCAAAATTCCATCAGAAGTTTTTGAAAAGTTTAAGCGTATTAGGTTAGTAGTGATAAGATGTATTTTCCTGTCACTGCAGTGCTGATTTAGTTTGAACACAGCATGTTCCTTAATCTTAGAACAACTAAGAAATCACTCATAAAGACAAGAGAAGAAAAAATGCATCAATGTGTTATGGAAAAGTGGACATTGAATTAAACATCTATGGACAAGTTTAAACTTGAAAACTCAAATAAATCCTTTTAAATAAAAGCTCCTTGAATCCTTGTGTAATGTCTACTGTGGGTATTTTTTATTTTTTCAACAGTGGGTATTACTTTCTTGTATGCTCAAATTATGTTGCAATAATATAAGATGATAAATGTTTAAGAGATATGATTATTTTTATTTTCTTGGAATCTCTTTCAGGTCTGGGAAGTACAGGAATCCAAACATAATCCAGGAATGGTAGAACACACAGTTGGTTGGCCTTTGGTATGATTTTATCCTTTAATGACACAAAGAGAACTGACAAACCAAAATTTTTTAAAATGAAATATTTTCTGTTGCATTCTGTCATATACTTGGAATTAATCGTCTGTCATATTTGTAGTGATTTTGTTACCTGATTGTCTGGGAAGATGTCACATCACTGAAAATTATTTTGATACATGTTAACGTTAGGCTTCATTTACAACAGTCTCAGCCTATAGTATTGATTGCCATGACTGATACCATTTCATTGTGTACCTGGACTTCTGTGAAAATGTCCCTACAATTCAGGGAATTAGAATTATGGAAATGACTGCCAAATCCTTTAACTAAAGAAATAGCCCAACCTAAAATTTTCATTTATCCAGGAACCATACTTTCAGTTACTGTTAATATATCACGTTGTTGTACAAAGTAATCAAACATGGGGATTTCACATCCTCGCAGTGATGGTTACAATTTGTACTCCTACGAAGTTATGTATCATTATGTACTACAAGATCTGATGAATGCATTATTAACTTCATGGGAGGTATTGGACTTTTACAAACTTGACACCCAGTGTGAGGATGTGACATCACTTTTACTTGACCTTGGTCATTTTGAGAAGGCAATATTCTAATTGAAATTGTCTCAAAAAGTGATGGAATTGATTGCAATGTTCACCATTATGCGCTTGTCAATTGAATGACGCACCCTTCTACCCCTGGGCATGGTCAGTCTAATGTGGGTCATTGGCCAGTGATAATGTGACTTACATGTCAGTCATGGTGCCAATGTTATTAGTCACCAGATTGACAAAAAGGTGAGTCATGTTACCTCAGAAGTCAGTCACTTTACTGATGAAGGGGGGAGTCATTGTGGGTCATTTGTCGTGTATTGTGCGAACCTCCAGCATTGCTCCACATGTACATTCACAATTTATGTCAGTTAGTTTGGTGACTCACATGTTTATGAAACTCACAAATTGTTTATCAGTTTGGTGACTGAAAAGTGTGTCATTTTACACAAGTTGCAAGTCACAGACTTGACTGAGGTACGTCATTGTACATGTTTTGTCAATGAAGTTGTGGACAGTGACCGACCATGTCCGGCGTAGTGGGGTGCATCATTCAATTGATAAGTGTATTATGCTTAGATGAACAAAATGTTTCATGTATTAAAAACCACTTTTTGTTTCAAACTCATGACAATTAAGCAGATTGTGTCCACTTCATCAGTACTGCTATTGATTTCTCTTCTTTTATTTTGATTTACAGAATAGACATACGTACGGAGGCTCCTTCCTTTATCATCTTAATGAAGGTGCCCCACTAGTAGCAGTAGGGTTTGTGATTGGCCTAGATTATCAAAATCCCTACTTGAGCCCATTTAAAGAGTTCCAGAGGTTTAAAACACATCCATCCATCAGACCAACTTTTGAAGGGGGCAAGAGAGTTGCATATGGGGCGAGGGCATTGAATGAAGGTGGTTTTCAGGTAATGGTATACTGGTACTCTGGTCTAATAGACACACATGTAAAATGTCAAGTGGTTTAAAATTAAGAAGTTGGGGTATATGTAAGCAAATTTTTTGTTTCCCTTTCGTTGAGATGTTAGCAGATGTGTATGAGTTATCAGATGTGTAAGAGGATTCTATGAGGGACGTGTTGACATATCGATGCATCGATATGTCATGACATGGAGCCAAATGTTGCGATATTGACATTGGCTTGACAATGTTGTGATATGATGACGTGAAAATAGAACATCCACTTTTGAAATACTAATGCACACATAAGTACAAATGATAGTGTTTTCCCGATCATTGAACTATGTATTATTGGAAATAAAATAATTCGAATATTGTAATGATATTGCAAATTATGTTCATCGTTATTGAAGCCATTTATAAAGTTTATACTACTAGGCTGATGTACAATACATTATAATTTTACTTCTTGTTTAGGCCATATTACAGTAATGTAGGCTATGTGATGTACATAGGCTCAAATGTAGCCTCATAAAATCGGACAGAATCGATTGTTGGGACAGTGAGGTGCCGATATTTGGCAGAGTTGCAACGAGCCACTCAATTTTGCAGTTGAGTGGAGTCATTTATTACTTTCAATGTGACTCGAGACGAGTCAGTGACTCGAATCACTGTACTATTTCTGTGGGGAAAATTATGATACAATTGCTCGTCTCATTTCCCTTTTGAAAATTAGTGACTCGAGTCATGACTCGTTACAACACTGAAATTTGGTGACATATCGACATTTGAAATTGGCAATGTTGACATGTCCCTAGATTCTATTACATTTTACAACAGTTTCTTGAACCATGTGCAATTAGTATGCAGTAGTTTTCAAAACATTTCAATGAAATGTTAGTTTACTCAGGAGCATATGAGATTGTGTTTTGGGGAATTTCTTCCATATTACAGAGGTGTTCTGGAATACAAATTTATTGAAATCATACAGGGAAGGGATTTGCATTTTATTTTTTTAAATCTTGCTCGGAGGTATGGCACAAAGCTTTCTTTAAATTTTCTACATTCTTCTCCAATATGTCATCTCCAGTCAATACCTAAACTAGCATTTCCAGGAGGTGTGTTGGTTGGATGCAGCCCAGGCTTCATGAATGTGCCTAAGATTAAAGGGACCCATACAGCTATGAAGAGTGGTATTGTGGCAGCAGAAGCCATCTTTGATAAACTTACTTCAGAGGAAGCTAAGCCAGACTCAGGTACAACATTAGTACTTTTAAATTAGCAGTATGCATTATTATGCATAGATATGAAGGATATGTTTGTTAAATTAGTGGATTCTACTGTTTGCTAGTTGAAATTATAGCCTAGGCACCTACTCATCTCCCAGTGGATATAATACAAGCTAAATCACCTTTGTACCCCTTAATAAGGTTAGAAGTCACAAAGAGGACACAGCTGACTTAAGTCTATAGACATTTTACACATTTTTACAAAAGCAGTTAAAAGTGGCTTTAGCACTGTCAGATTATGAGTACCGGCATACAACATGCAACATATTGTTTCATACTGACTAGTTACTCATGCCTTCCTTTGTAGATTTCTATAGAAAACTGTTCAGCCATCATTACTTTACTGCAGTGAGAATGCTAAGCTAGTCTTCTGAGAGGTGAACCAGTTGTTGTCTGCTATCCAATTTATGTTTAGCAGGCCACAAAATTCATTTTCCTGGTCCAGGGCCAAACATGGTCTTGGTAACCAACAGTTTTTGTTTAATCTTAGGCCAAAATTTTCTCATTCAAGACCAAAATGTAATACACCTATAATAATAAGAATATTGAGTGTAGACTCAGTTTGCTATGACATACGATCAAGTACATGAGGCAACCCAATGCACTTAATAATAAGGTACAGATTCGATGCAGATAGGCTGAAGCATAAGCCTAACATTAGCACAGTACCTTTAGAAGGTCTGTTCTCCCATGTACAAATTCAAGTAAAAAAAGTATGGCAGACAACTACTGCAAGAGCTGTTACTTTAGGGGAATGTGATTCTTCTACATTCACATATTTCTGTCAGTGGATATCATTAATGTGGGAATCTCTTTTGATGGTACGGTTCTTTGGAAACAGTGATTGTTGCAAATGATCTCCATAGCTTATACAGCATTTGCTGTTAAACTCTTTAGGTTATTTGTGCAACGAAGCCTAATTGAGCAACAAAATACGTAAGCCAGATATGGTGGCAGCAGATTCATGTATGTTTACGTGTATACTGCAGAAATAGTAGACCGTGCCTGTGCCATATGAACGATCAGCTTGTACAGCATGCGAGTCAAATGTCAGCAGAACGGCTTTGAAAAGTGAAAAAAATATTGATTCCTATGCACTGCATCGTGAATGCTTGTGTAAAAAGAATGATGAAGGAAGTGAGCTCAGTATTGAATTTTGTGGCCTGTTTAGGTAGTATTAAGTTGTACCCAAAGTCTCACATCACAAAAATACATGTTGCAAAGCTTGAAAATGCATCCAATTTGCCCTACTTTCATCTTCACAGGACATTCCTGAGCTGAGATGTAAAATGTTGAAGCTTATTTACTCAATTTAAAATGATACATTGTGCAATATTTTGTGATGACATTTTTGACTCAAATTACCATCTTTGTTTTTCCTTGTTTTTTGGAAAGCCATTGCACCATGTGCCAAAATGTGATCACTGTCTTGCTTTTATATAGTGACTTAGCTATATAAGTCCTCCCCACACAAGGTCATATAAACATCTTAATTTCAAAAGGAAACAGAAACAGGTAATGTGAAATGTATAAGAATGACATCACAAATTATTGCCCAATTGACTATTTCAATTTTCAAAATTTATATATCAGCAACAGAGCAGGCTGTGGAAATGCGATTTGGATGAATGGAATTAATTTTCCAACCTCTAAACTATATATTCTTGTAATTGTAGACTTTAGGTCCACTTTAAACTAATATGTTAGTTCTGTGCGTAAGTACCTTTCTAGAGTTATCATCAATTTGGCATGATCTAATTCTGCAGGTGTGTATGTGGAAGAATATGAGGAGAGACTCAGAGAAAGCTGGGTCTGGAAAGAACTTTCTGCAGTCCGAAACGTCAGGCCATCCTTCCACAGCCCTCTGGGTCTTTACGGTGGCATCATGTACACGGGCTTGTTTTACGTCTTGGGAAGGGGTAAAGAACCATGGACATTCTCTCATCAACGTAAGAAAGCTTTTACCCTTTATTTATGATGTATTTAAATAAAATTCTGTAATTAAATAAATGTTTTAAAGTAATGTGACATGTTATTTCATGTTCCAGTTACATTTTTTGCCTTTTCAGTACTTCTTAGAAGAGTCTCTAAACTTGTAATGAGGACATACTGACCAACCAGATAAACAGTTTTGAACATTACAGAGTAAAAAGTTGCAATTTCAAGAGATAATGTTGATTTTATTGGGTTTGTTTTTTTTTTTTTTTTGTCTTTTTTAGAATTTTGTTAATCCTGGTTTGAACCCAATGATTGTTGAAAATGCTCAAAGTGCTTTTAATGAACAATTTAGATTTTGAACATACGTATATTTTATTATTTAACATAACAGTAATGAAAAGTGCTTTAATTGCATTTATGGCATACATATTCCAGAGATGCCACTTTTCCGATTTTAGTCGGAAATCCGATTTTTCTGAACACCCGTCAAAAATTCCGATTTTTTATGA
>WURT03179960.1:0-27744 GCA_009936505.3 Holothuria glaberrima | reverse complement strand
ATATATATATGTGCACTGCAGTTCCAATTCATATATGTTGCCATGGTATTCTAATTCATGAATGGCACTTGTAAATTATGTGACAATATCTTTTACTTTAATAGTTGTTTGATTTGCTAGTATGCAGAATAACTATGGTTTAGGCCTACTGATAGTATGTGCATATTTACATTCTGAAAAATACTGTAGCTCATTGCAAGAGATATTTGTGACACTGATCTGATGTTTTAAAATAAGTTTGAACCTACTGTCAAATTGGCTTGGGCCTGCTTTTTACTGTGTGCAGGTTCAGATATAAGCAAGTATCACGGGGGGTCTTGGGTGGCAGCGTCCTGAGCAACGACTGATGTAGTTTTCAGGGTAGAAATTTTATTTCAGCACAGACCACATGTCCAGATTGTTTTTAAAATGAGGGAAAATTTCAGTGTAAATAGCTTTTAGCCTCTGCCTTCCTTCCCCCATGAAATGTTTTTCCATGGGCCTATCATTCAATGTGTACCTTGACTTTAGGGCTTCATCATTTATTGCAGAAGTGCGTATAAGCTTCTTCATTATGCTGGGCAGTGCTTCATGGGTTACAGTACTTGAGCTGAGAAGGGAAATGTGCTACAGGTTTATTACATTACCTGTGTTGGGATATTATCTGAAAATAGCACCACATTGTTTTTTGAAAAAGATCAAAAGTGTTTATAGTCTGTCTGCCCCACCCACTGCAGTATTTTCATTAATATGCGTGCACTGTGATGCTGAGCTGCGCAAAGGCCAGCTGACTTGATTTGACTTATTGATAATACCACCCTACATCAATTAACCCCCTTCCCATAACCCCTCTCCTAGGACAGCACCCAGACCCGCACAGAGCAATAAAGGAGTGATCCACCTGGGAGCTAACTGACCTCTACTGTACATTTATGACAGCATGGTCATGAACTTTCCCCTAGGTATTTCCCCCAGGTTATGGCCCTAATGAAGCGCATGTCCCTTCCCCCTTTATCCTTGAGCTCAATATGAAATACAAGTGTACATCTATTAACTAACTACAATTGAACATTTAAATTGTTATGTAGCATAGTTAAAATATTCATAATAGCTAGCACCTCTTGACTTTCTTTCATTGGTTTTGAAGGTATCACATGCAGGCTGAAGCACGGACCGATTGGAATGATAACCGAAAGGTTTTTGAGTTCAGTGTTCTTGAAAAGATGTTGTCCTGTGCCCAGTGGCATGTTTTGTTAATTTTGGCATTATGGTGCTGATAGTATCCAGATTTATAATATCCCTGCCCACTTGTGACATTGAATTGGTCTGAGGCATCCATGGAAATTGATTGAGGGCAGTATTAAACAGAGTAACACTTTTGGCAGAATAACACTTTTCTAAAAAAAATGAGTTGATATTTCTGGAAAACTGTGTGACTTGTTTAAAAACCTTTTCTTTGTTTGTTTGTTTTTTTTTTTTTTTTGAGATATCAGATGCTGGGATCCTGAATGTCAGTGGAGCAGCAGGCGTACACAGACTTAACACTGTGTGCAAGCAGAGACTTATCTCCATGGCGACCCTGGCAAAGAAAACAGTCTTCTTTCTGAAAACCAACCAACAGTTGAAGCTGCCTCATCTATATTTGCAAAAATGGCTCAGAGTAAATTTTTGCCAGACATCAGCTTATTCCTGGCCTATACTGAACTCTCCTCAATGCAGCAAGTTACGAGGCGACTTGTCATGTAGCTATTTCAGAAGGGAAAGTGGACAAGTTTTAAAACATTCTGCAGTGATCTTAACCTGTAACTTTCATCAGAAATGCTGCCTGCACACCTCTTCATTTACACTAGCAGGTCATAATAAGTGGTCAAAAGTCAAACATATAAAGGGACCAAAAGATAGTGAAAGAAGTTTATTAACTGCTAAAGTTATTTCTCAGATGAGAGTAGCTGTAAGAGGTGAGAACTGAGAATTTTTACTTTGTTTTATGGAAATTGATATATTTCAGGTTGGTGGTAAAGCTCAGATGTATTATTTGCTCATAATGTAATTAATGTTTTATAGTGGTGTGATATGACAGACAATAGTTTATATATTGGACAAATATTTGGTCGCTGCTCAAATTTTGAATTTTAGAATTAAATTTAATTTCAAGAAAGTGATGGAGAAAACTCAGCTGTGCAAGACATAGGCGTAGGGAGGGAAGGAGGGAAGGAGGGGGCTGAAGCCCCCAGTCAAAAATGTGGGGGGCAGAACTATGCCATTCTGCCCCCTGTATCCAAGGACTAAATATTTGTCTCTTCTGTAGGAAATATCAAAAAATTGCAGTAATTTACCTTAAAATTTGTCCAAACTGATACACCAAATTTCATCTAAGGACTCCCAAATATCCAAAAATTTTCCAAAAGGGAGGAGGACACCCCTCCCCCAGGACGGCGATCCAAAATAAGGTTCAGCCCCCAGTCTCGAACAGCTCCCTGCGCCTATGGTGCAAGATGATCAAAGCTTAGCGCTTACAGTATGTCAAAGACAGCACAATGGTGGTAGAATTCTTTCAGTTGTTTCAACTCCCAGACAGATTCCATACAACACTTTCCTGGACAAGTCTACCAAGACAATGTCCTCATCCCCCTTTCTTGGACAATTTCTCCCTGGACAAATTCACCCAAGGTGATTCTTACTCGAAACAATTATTACCTCACAGACAACTCCCAGTTTCAGAAAAAGTTGGAATTGCTTGGGGGTGGGGGAGGGTGATTACCAGAGTGGAAGTTGTTCAGGTGAGAATTGTCTGGAGTGGGAATTGCCTGGGATGGGGATCATCTGAAAGGAAATTGTTAGTGTGAGAGTTGACCGGGAAAGGTGGGGGGGAGGGGAGGAGGATGGGATAACCAGGGAAAATTGTTCAGTTGACAATTGTCTGAGGAGGGAATTGTCCAGGATAGGGTTTGTCTGGATGGAACTTGTCAGTGTGAGAGTTGACCAGGATGGGGGGGGGGGTACAGTAACAGTTTCAGTCAAAATGGGAGGGGGTTATGCTGTCACAGTTTCAATCAAACTAAAGAGCAGTGAATATATTTGCCAGAAATGAGTATAATCTTTATTTGTTTCTTCACAGAAGGGGGACCTAACCCAGAATCTAACCCCGAACTTTCCCACATGATCAATGTTGCCAAATCAAAAGGAGTGCCAAAAAGCACTGTTGAAAACTTCCTCAAGAATGCTGTAAGTAGTAGTATACAGAATTATAGATTTTTATTTTTCTACCAATAGTGACATTTGCTGTGCAATTGTATTCTTGCATACTGCCCCTGAACTTCATTAACAGGTCATAGTAGGATTTCAGAAATTGAAAGATTTCAATCATAATAGATACAATGAAATAAATTTGTTTTCACTTCCCAAAATTTAAGGTGTGTTATACCCAACCTGACATGCCCAGTCCAAGAACTACAGTATGCCTGCTGTGGGGTATAAAATGCAGCAGTCAGGGTGGGGGGGGGGATAAGGGGAAACTTACCATCTACTTTTTCAACTTTTTTTTTTGAACATCGTCCTTTGTCCATTTTCCTTCTTCTCCTGCTTTTTTATCCTTCACAAATTATTATAAAAATGTCTAAAAGAGTCACTATGGTGTTGTCACCTGTCACAGAGTATCAATGGATGAAAGCTTGCAAAAGTCCTAATTTTGTCCTCTACAAAATTTTGCCCTCCTCCTGTTACAGTCAAGTCTAATACAGGAGAAAAACTTGTTTTTACCTTTAACAATGTTGAAGCTGCACTGGTCTTTGGATTATTGCTTTGCACTTGTTCATAACAATATAAATGTTTTTCAGCAGACAAAATCAAAAGATAAAGTCAACCAAGCCATGTGTGAAGTTCAAGGACCTAAGGGAGCAGCAATGGTGGTTGAGTACATGACAGACAACCAGAGAAGAACTAGAGATGAACTGGTGAAGATAGTAAGAAAGCATGGGTAGGTGCTAATTGATGTAATAGATGTGATACACTTATTGAACAGCAAAGATAGTACAAATCCATGGGTGGGTACTAATTGTTGAAAGCAAAGATAGTACAAATCTGTTGGTATAGATACTGTGGAGCAGAGATAGTATAAATCCATGGATGGACACTAATTGATTAAGTAGTAATATACACTTATTGATCAATGGGAGATTGTACAAATTATGAAATATTGTCAAGTCAACTTGTGGATATTGTATGTTTGTGTAGAAAGAGTAAATAGTGTTTCTGAAGCACTGAATTTAATGGGTGGTTCGGGATGCTTGAAACAGTATGCAGTCATGGTTACACAGTGGCATTGCTTATTTATTTTGTTCCTTCTTACCTCACCATTTTCACAAATGGACAGTCCCGTTTACCAGAGAATAATTTAAGCTGCTCTTGTTTCATTGCCAGAGGAATGGCAGTTTTCTTGTTTATTTCTGGCTCTGTTTTCTCTCAATTTTTGGAACTTGGATTTTGGAGTCTGACCTGAGATAATCGAAGGAGCAGAATGTGATCATGAGGAAAATCATTGTTAAACTTTCAAAAGTGAGGGGAAAGGGGGAACAGGGCTGGGGGGGATATTCCATGCTGACTCAGCAACATCACAGTGGATAGATAAGGATTAGGGTCATAGAAATTTAAAGAGTTTGCACTCGTGGATTGGTTGTGACATCAGAAGGGGAAATTTGGGGGGGGGGGGGGTTGGGTGCAATGTGCCCTTGATCACATAAGTGTGAATATGTTACAATTTTTGCTGTGCACGGTGATGTTGCTATATGAAACAGTGTTCATACAGCTATGGGTTTCTAGTGACTCAGTAGTCATGCATATTAAGAGAAATAGTGTATAAAAAACAAGTATTTTTGTATTAAACAAATCTCCCGTTGTTGTTTGAAATAACAGTTAAATTAATCCTTTAAAAAAATGTTAACCTTTAATAATAACTTACAGGCTCTTATTTTGAACATTTCTTAACAAAAGCCTATGGGACTGCTTTCAGTTGGAGGGAAGTTGCAGCACTTGTGACCAAAAATTTATATTTTGCCCATAAAAAGCAAAATTTCTGACTAAATTGGGGGGGAGGCATTCTCTAGCCCCTTGTATGCCTTGTACACCTGTGGCTTTAAACCTTTTGATTTCAGATGTAGTGTTGTAGCTCAAGGCACCGTCTTGTATGCGTTTAAGAGGAAAGGTATTCTGGAAGTAAATGAACTGGAAGGTCAGTCACCTTTAACCTTTGACATTGCCATGGATCTTGCCATTGAGTTGGGAGCGGAGGATGTCATGGAGGAAGAAGAAGATGGCCAACCAATATACAAGGTACGTTTTTCTTTTTTTCTTCATTTTGTTGAGGTGGGTGGGGGGCAGGGATGTTCACCAACTTTTCTAGTCTTTCATGCCTTCCAAATATGCTGTTACACACAAAAAGCTGCACAAGCATTCTTGTTACCTGCAAGCCTGGCTTTGAAGTTTTGAGTGGGAGGGAGTGGGGTGTGGGTCCAGGACATGGGCCCTGTTTAAGGATGGTGACTAAGTCTGGTAAACCAGAGCATTTTATGCAGTCCACCAACTCTTCTTACTTGAGGCATTTGTTTTATGACCCTAAGCAAGCACAAATGTGGGAGAACCTGCAGGGATTTGTAACTTACAACTTCATGTGGGTTTGATTCCACTTTAATACTTAAACTCTAGTTTAGTATCTTTTCAATGTAGAAGGCCAGTCAAGCTGGAAAAACATAGACTGGTCTGGATCAGAGATTCACCTTACAATGAAGCAGCTGGTAATTGAAACCTGCATCTCCTAGTCGTTAAGCTTTACTGCTCCCAATGTCACTGCCATGGACTTAGTCCTAACACTGGTATTTTAAAGCAGGGTTGGAGTCGAGTCCATACAACTTGAGTCCGAGCCAAGTTCGAGTCCAGAAAGGTCCAAGTCAAGAACTCCTCGAGTCCAAGCCGAGTCCGAGTCCACCAGGACTGAGTCCAAGTAGAGTCCGAGTCCAGCTGCATTGTCAAACAGGCTCTTGCGATGGAGTTTCGGGAAGATTGCTTGATGGGGGGGGGGGGGAGGGAGCTCATAACCTCTACCCAGTTAACATTTCCATATGGGATCTCTTGGAGTACCATATGGGCTCTAAAATCTGGCTCCAGACAGTAAAAATTCTCCTTAAGTTACCCCTAGCCCCTTCTCCAGTTTAAAAGAAAACTCACATAACTAATACACTTTAGACAAAGCTACAGTAGCTTGCACTGAGTGTAAATTGCTCAAGGCCATATCTACACATTACTGTCTGTGAGCAGTTGAGAAGCATAACTGACTGCACAAGTCATTGTTGATGAACCAGAGTGAGGCTATTGTTTGAAGTGCAGTCAGTAGTTATATTTATAGATATGATCATATTCCTAAATATGTTTTGGGTGAGAATGTGGGGCCTTTTAGGTCAAGGAAATGCACCACTAACATTAATTCAAATGTTTTAAAGTGACAAAAATATTAATGTAATAATTTTGTAAATGTGATGGCCCAAATGTTGATAATTCTGTAACTCCCAAAATGTCACTCACAGAAACACATGAGGACATGTGCATTTTGTTCAAAGAGACCACTTGCCAAATAAGGGAGGTTCTGTCCATACATCTTGGTTCCCACACCATATATTCCCCACCCCTTCCCAGTCATTAGAAGCTATTGAAAGCAAACTGGGTCATAGTTCAGAAATTTTACTGCAGAATTTATGAAGCACGGGACATTTTAACCACTGTTTTCACTTGGTAGAAAATTAGTACCTGGGAAGTGGCTGGGAAGGGGGCAGAGGGGGGCAGGGACAGCATTCCCCCTGGAAAACCTTTTGCCCTCCCGTGTGATGACCGACTGTATGGTCAAGTGGTTAGAGCAGCTGACTTGCAGCCAGAAGGTCGGGGGTTTGAATCCTGGACGGGTCATGCCAAAGACTTTAGAAATGGAACCTACTGTCATTGTGCTTGGTGCTCAGCATAAGCAATGGAGAATGGAAAACAAGCCAGTGAGCCACAACTGGAAAAAAGGCCTTCGCCCCCTGACTTTAAGCAACTGGTTAGAAACTGAGCTTCAAAACCTCATCTAACTAACCCTCCCATGTGCCCTACCCCCAACTGAGACTTGAGATTTTCAAAAAGTATAGATCTTCTGTAAGTTTTGTAGTCAGAGTATTCGACTACCAGATTTCATTTGATTTGATTCTTCTTAGGACAAGAAAAGGCAGCAATCTGTATTTTCTTTAAATGATGAAATCGCCACATTTCACAAAACACCCAGTGATAACTGATGTGTGTCAGACGCTGAGCATCGGTCCTGGTAATCCTTAACACTCTCCGCCGCAACAAGTGTGAATAAACGCTTTGATAAAGTATAGGCCTAATGAGTGCAGAGGTAATACGTCCGCCTCGCTGACTAGATGACTCATTGATCAACACATGAATGGTGTTGTTTCGTACATGCCGTGGAATGCCTGCCGCCATTTGTGGTGCAACCTCAGTGCGAGCAATTTCATTGTAACTGTTCTGTATTTTCTTCTTCGAGAAAAAACAATTCCAATAAATTTTGAAAGAGAAATATATGAAACAAAATTCTATGCTCACTTTAGTCCCATATGACTCCAATCACTCAGTTTCTGGGATCGTGAGAATTTCACATTAATTGAAAATTCCACAATTAAAGGAATCTTTGATTCAGCAATACACATGCACATTTTTCACTCTCACGATAATTTCTCGACCCATGCGTACAACTTTTTTTTTAGTTCTTAAAAAATTCTTAAATTTTTTGACACAAATTTTACTTCAAAAGGTAGCATATGTGGCACCAAATTGCATGTAAGGACACCCTATTTTTCAAAAATTTTCAAAAAGGAGGGGGTCACCCGTCCCCTAAGACCCCTCCTCCAGGCCAGCAATCACAACATATTACATATGTCCTCCCCCACCCATGAGAGAAATCCTGGGTAGGCCACTGGGTAGGCCACTGGGTAAAGCATGGTCTTGACAGTGCCGTTCATATTCCCTGAAAATTATGCATCTGCCACTGTCTAGTCATGCCCCCCCATCGCACTGTTGTGCCCCCAGAATGAAAAGTTTGGTGATGCAACTGAACCTGGGTTCCCGGACTACATTAACTGTCGTATACCTGGGTACCTCGCTGTCATTTTGCAACTTTTGACTTCAGTGCAATGTTTACCACTGGTGATTTAACCCATTGGCCCTCTTCCTATGGCTGATAGGACTGAAGGTGGATAACAAACTATATATAACAATGCTTTACTTCACCCGTGCCATTGGTTCTTAGTCTTGTTTGTGTGAGTTTTCAAATCACTAGGGAATATTTACTTTGACCTTGAACTTTGATGCCATTAATGCAATGATGTGCAGTCAACCACATTTTAAACATGAAAATCGCATCATTACCTACTACTCTTTTGTGTCTTACGTGCCGTAATATGTGTATCGTGCAAAAATTTATTGTAGCTTTGTCACTGCAGCATCTGCACTCCACTGTAAATAATCCAACCACGTATTCAAATTTCTCGTAAATTGCTTTCCTTTAACTCTTTTAAAAAATGGTCTACCTGCATACTGTTTCTTCGTGATAATGACAGTAAAATCTTTCTGATATGTCTCCTGGTCCAAGATTTCACCCATATAGTACAATTCAGAGTAGGTATGATATGGCACACACTGTGCATGTTCATATCATATGAACCTTTTGTTCGTTGCCTGGGTGTTCTGTTCGGTATGTTGTCCTGTACTGAAGCAGTGCACATGACTTTGGCACGCTCCATTTTAAGGATGGGATATACAAACAAAATGGGGTAATCTGGTGTAGGCGTGGCTTGATGTGTGGATAAAACACACACCTTGGGACCTGTGACTGGTGTATAGTTCAATTTAATAAAAGAAAGGTACAAAAATGGTCAAAAACAAGTTTCAATGTCTAGTTTATTGTGAATAAGATGAAAGGGAAATACATTTTGTATAAAGTTGCAATAACCCTACCACCAGCTAGATCAAAAGAAAACCATGGAAAAATGCTAACTGGTTGGTACTTATTCTACCCAGGTAGTAACATCATAGTTTGGGTACTTGGGTACCCTGATACCCAGGTACCCTGTGAAAACACTTATTTTAACCTTACTTGGTTTTTCAGTATAACTGTTACTATTATGCAGGCATACAGTATCAGGTGAACTTGAACAATTAACGTTTCTTTTATATCATCTTTTGGATTACTGCTCAGAAATAATTGCTTTGGATATAAGAGATGCTTTCATTTGATCTTCACCCTGCTTAACGGATCTTTTCTTCCAGTTGATCTGCGACAAGGCAGACTTCAGGTCAGTGAGGGAGGCCCTTCGTAAGACCCCCTACCAATGTGGAATGTCGTCTTTGGACTACATAGCTGAAACAACCACAGAATTGAATGCTTCTGAGTTAGAGAAAATAGGATCACTGATATCTGACTTGGAGATGCATCCAGATGTCACAAGAGTGAGTCATAATGTAACAGAGGAGTCATGACAAAATGACAAGGTATAACTTTCACCTCTTTGAATCTCTCTAGTTTGAAATATTATCCCTGGGACTTTCTTCATATCCTTTGCAAGGAGGAAGCAGAATTATTGGGATATCTTTTTAATGTTTCACAGGCCATTGGCCTGTTGTACATATCACACACAATCAAAAACAATATTTTGTGTGTTAGATATACTTGACCTAATACGACTATAAAGCATTGTCTTTATAACAAATAGCAACTATAAGTATGGCTAGCATTGAATTGAAATTCCAGTCAACAAATACCAGCCATCATATGTGTGAGAACTTTTTCTTAAATTAAATGATTTGATAAAGTTAATACAATTGGCTTAATCTGGACATTGCATAGACACATATGTATACGCTATCTTTAAGGAGGACCTAAAGTATAGAATTACAAGAATATACATTTTAGAGGTTGCAAAATAAATTTTATTTATCCATGTTCCATTTTTCATACCGTACTCTGTTCCTGAGATATAAATTGTTGAAATTAATTCACTTAACTTGAAGTAGTGGATTGTGCAATAATTTCCCATGTCATTCTTGCACAACTCACATTACCTGCTTTTGTTTCCTTTTGAAACTGAGACGTTTATATTACCCTTTCACATCTACCGCTCCCTTGCATAACATGTTGTACGAAGGGTGCTTTATACAGCAAAGTCACCCTATAACAGTAAGATGATCTCATTTTTGCACAAAGTGCAGTGACTTTCAAAAGAACAAAGAAATGCAAAGGACTATAGTAATTTGAATAGTACAAGAATGACATCACAAATTATTGTGCAATCTACCATTTTAAATTGAGTGAATAAGCTTCAAAATTTTATATCTCAGCTTAGGAATGGCCTGTGAAGATGGGAGTTGGACCATATGGATGCATTTTTCAAGCTTTGTAACATATATTTTTGAAATTTTAGACTTTAGGTACACTTTAAGATCTATTCATTTGACACTAGTAATTAAAATTAGCTCCTTACTATCCATCAGGGTAAATTATTGATTGATCCTATGATTACAAATAAAGGCAATAAATGTTAGCATGAATAGACCCCATTCTATGAGTTGTATCCTAGCAACACTTTTGTCAACTTGAAAAGCAAACCAGCTTTCCTTAAAATGTCTTCAGTTTGGATTTGATTAGTTTTAAGCCATTTTGAAAGAATTCTGTTTACTTTTAGTAATACAAAACATATTTGCAATTGGTTATCTAGAAGACAGACCTTTGTTATACAAACAAAACTCAGTTCTGTTGACAAATTGATTGTATTTATAGCCTAGATTGCGTTGTATCCATTAATGACTCACATACAGGATTACAGTGGAGTCAAAGATGTTCAGCAGTTTTAATTAAAATTATTGATTACAAGTTGAAGTAACTATAATGCATTGAAGTGGTCATTTTTCTTATAAAGTAATTTGAACTCCAAATTTCACTCAGTTCAATGCAATGGACAACCTATTTTGCTATTGATTACAAAGAAGTTGTTTGTAGTCTCTGGAGTTATTATCAAAGTTGAAGGCCTTCTGTTGAGTGTAAAAATATAGTTGTGAAGGCTCAGGTTGTTCAAATTCATTCAAATTCATATCTGGAAACAAAGAAAGTAGAAGTCCATACATGTGTATAAAGGTGACTTTCCATTGTCACTGAGAGGGAAGTGAAGTGACTTACATCCAAGTGTCTTGTCTGTTTTCTGTCTACACAGTTAGCTGTAGGGTACAAACATTTTTTTGTAAAGAATGCTTTTAAGTGGACCTTAAGTCTAGAACTACAACAATATATATTTTAGAGGTTAGAAAATAAATTTCATTCATCCAGTCTTGTTTTCATAACTTCTTTTGTTGCTGAGATATAAAGTGTGGAAATTTATGCACTTAATTGGAAAGTCCACTGCACAATAATATGTGATGTCCTTCTTATACAACTCATTGTACCGGCCTTTGTTTCCTTTTGAAATTAAGATGTTAATATGACTGTGGAATATTTACTATTCTCTTGCAAAGCATGCTGTATGGAGAGGGCTTATGCAGCCAAGTCACCTACAACAGTAAGACAATCATGTTTTGATACAAGGCTCAGTGGCTTTTGAAAAAAAAACAAAGAAATACAACGATAATAATTTTTGTTGTAAAAGAATGACATCACAAATTATTACATAATCTAAGTACCATTTTAAATTGAGTGAATAAGCTTCAACATTTTATACCTTAGCTTAGGAATGTCTTGTAAAGATGGGAAGTGGACCATTTGGATGCATTTTTCAAGCTTTATAACATATATTTTTCAAATTTAGACTCGAGATACACTTAAAAGTTATGAGATCACCTTTAAAATCTTGTGATAATTAAAACGGGGTTATAGTTTATCATTTGACCTCTGACATAAACTGTAAAGTGTTATGGTTGGGCAATAACTGTATGAAAATATATCAATGAGTAAACCTTGAAAGATCACTTGTAAACATTAAATGATTTAAATACCCCACTACCTTTCATGGATGGTGATGCCATTACCTTTGATAGACACACAGCTCCATCAGTATCTTAAATATTGTAATTGGATCAAAGATAACACACTTATGTTTTCTGTTGTTTTTGAAATGTAGGCATTACCCAAGGATGTTAAGAAAGATGGTGCAGAATACATCTTTTAATGAAGTATGTAGCCCATTAAGAGTATTTTAAGAAAATTTCATTGATTGGTCACTGAACAGAACCCAATTTTGATTCATAAATTTTTTGTGATGTCTGAGCTGTACAAATATTTAAACTACATTCCTTTTAAACCTTTTAAAGTTTTTTGTTTTAAGTGTAAAAATGAAGGTTCAACCAGACATTTTGTTTCTCTTATTTGCAACAAAACAAAATTATGTCTGTTGGACCATCTGTGAATTTTCTGCAATTTTTGGTAACTTGATTGCATGATCCACATACACCTTGTCTCTCTTATTGTCATACATCTTGGGGCTAGGGGAGGGGGAATCAACCCTCTTTTTAGTATTAGAACCCAGGCGAGATGTTGCAGAATTGTGGTTACTTGCCTCCTCCTGTAATGGACTCAGATTTGAATCTTCTGGATTGAACAGGTGAGGGGCACGGCTGCTAGTGGTAAGATGTGTAGAGGACTGATGACCGCTTTCTGAAGATGTCAATGGTTTACCCTTTGATGTTGGTAGCTTACTTCCTTTACTATACACATTTTGATCTAATTTGTTACTATTTTGATCTGTTTCGTACAAGTTTTCATCATCAGTTTCATCATTGCTGCTTTCGTCATTGCTAAGAGAGTCTTCCTCTGGACTCTGGGGTTTGTTGTCAATGTCTGGCGTGCTTGCTGATGTTACAGACTGAAGAGACATGTCCTGTTCTCCGGCAGCTGCATTTTGGTTGTGTAACATCATTTCATGAATCTCTCTCTCTAATCTCATCTGCTCTTGTCTCTCTTCTTGAATTAGTCTTTCTAAGAGCTTGATTTTCCCTCGGACTTCTTGGTTATACCTGCAAAAAAGAAAAAGCTTTTTCTTCATACCAGATACAAGACAACATTTGAAAATGTCTTGCAGTCATTTGTGATGCATTTACGATGCTTTTGGTCTCAACAAAAATGTGAGCAATACGATGTAGCTTTATACTTTGCTTTGAAATATTGATGTGATTCATTACAAATGTGACAACTGGACAATTTTACGAACATCAACTTTAGCAATGGTCACTAAATCACTGACTGGAAATCATAGTACAAGTGATAGGGATAATTTATTATTGCTGACAGTGACAGAAATGGGTGAAGTTATTTGTATCTGTTGTAACACTCATTTCTGGAACCCATTTCAAGAGACACAACTTTGCCCTCCAACATGGGCTGGTAAACTTGTGAAATGTGTTGCAAAAATTGATAGCTTAATTTTTGATGAATCCATGGTTAGCAATGAATGGTCACTAAATGTTTGTGAAATTGGCCCTGGCTTCTAATGTTAGGGTTAGTTAGTTAGTTAGATCAGATTTAATGACACATCAACACGAATGTGTTATATAGTGTCAACTAGATAAAAAAGTAAAGTTTAAATATGGTTTCAAATACGGTTCAAGTTCAAGTTCGGTTTCAAATACAGTTCAATTCAGTTAAAGTCCTTCCCTTTGTCACCTCATAAGGGAAATACTGTGGGTATATTCTACAACCCCCAGCCCACAGAGGGCTCTAATGTAAGGGAGAGAGTATGTACAGAGGATATTGTTTGAAGATGCTTTGAATCATTCATTTTGCATTTCATTGTCACGTTCCTTCAAACAATAAAATCTTAACACCGGGAAGCCTTCACTACTGCCGGTTAGATAAATACCAGACACATACTTCCAGTAAGTTATCATACATTGATATTTAAACAATCCACAGGGGTGTGCCTTTTTACCTGTAGGAACATTTTTTATAGAAAAACATCTTCTAGAAAAGTTACAGTAGATTCAGTGATCTTTTCAGTGATATAGAAGGGAGGTTATAATGGTTTGAAGAGTTCGTTTTAAAAAGCTTTTTAGCCAGCGTCTGAAATACACGTGGACGACAGGTGCTTGCCCTTGCCGCTGGCAAAGTTGACTCTAGAAAGATGTTGAGGAGGGTGAAAAAATGTCAAATGTTTGTTAAGTATTCCTTAGCCCTCCTATAGACCCTAAAGGAGCCCCAGTAAAGTTTTTTGTGGAATGGGGGAGGGGGGAGGGAGTGAATTTTGGACAAAACATTTGAAGACAGTACCCTAAATAAAATTTGTATTTTCTGCTCCTAGCTAAATTTGCAGTCATACCTCGTGAAGGTGCCTCTCAACTGAAGAGCTAAGTCCATATCACTAGCCAGCAACTGTTGTCTGTAGGAATTAACTCTTGCTTTGCCAGCCAGGTTCTGCAGTTTGCTTTCTAAAATTTCCAAATCGTCCATTAGTTTTGTATCTTCTTGTCTGTTTTGCTCTGAATCTTGTAAAGTTCCTTGCAGCTTGTCCTTCTCCATCTCAATATCTTGCAGCCCTTTTTGTAGAGACTCAATGTCTTGTATCGCTCTCTCGACCTGCTCGGATAGTGTCCTAGTTTCATCATGTTGAGTAATCTGTTCCAACTCTTTTGTTTCTTTTTCAAATTTGTTTGCATTTTCTGTTATGTCATAGGTCAGATGCTCCATTCTTTCATGTATGTGCTTTGTCTGGTGTGCAGGCATGACACTATTCTTGTCTTTAGTTTTATATTTCTTTTGGTCATCATCTTCATCCTTGTTATCATCATCATCATCATCAAAGTCTTCAGAGTATGATAAGTCGTCCTCATCATACTGCTCCTTGTCTGGTAAATGTTCACTGTCAGTCAAAATATCACTCAAAGCAACCATTGGACTTGTGCAAGCATCCTTCCGCCTTTGCTGGGTCTGTGTCTTCTGATCAGTGGATTGTTTTCTTCTAGGTTGATTCTGAGGGCTCCTCTTCGGTTCAACTTTCCTTGGTATCCAGCTCTTTCTATTCTTTTTTTTGGCAACATATGTGAATGTATCTTTCCTCCTCAGCTTGGAGGGCATGTTGGATGGAGTCGTATGCTCCCAGCCCTTTTCCTTTGTTTGAGGTGTACAGTGTTTGTGGTAATGTGATGTTCTAGAGGTCTGCTGCTCGCGTGGACTGTTTCCACCAGTAGTGGCATCAGTCCAACTATGACTGCTGGAACGAGAAGAAACCCTTGAACTCATTGGTACCTCAAGAGCATTTTGTGGTGATGTTTTCGGCTTCCACTTTCCCGTTAATTTCTTTCTTATCTTCTCTGAGAGACACCACCACTCGTAGGCAAGTGTATGTGCCTGTTTGCTCTTGTGCAGGACATCTGGTATAAAACGCAGCAGTGCTTCAAATGCATCACAGTTGGGATATTTATCTAAGTCAATTTGACTCTCTGAGTTGAAAAGAGACACATCAATGTCCCCTTCCTCAAAAAGCAGCCCCCATTTTCGTACAAGTATTTGCAGACTCATCATAATCTCTGACAAATTTTCACAGTCAGCCGCCACTTCATCTTCAAATTCTTTGGAGTAATTTTTACGAAATTTGGTGTATTTAGGTAGGTCAAATACCTTCATGAGGTTTCTCTTTGCTACTGTCTGTTTCTTGTGATTTGATGTTTTCACATCCTCAAATACTATCTCATAGTAATATTCAAACAAGACAGAATAAATTCTTTCGTCAAAATTATCTTTCATCTGCTGAAGGTGATCCAGGTATTGTAGTAGATCGTCCAAAAAGGCACGGAAGTAAAGGCTTTTCTGGGAAGGAATCTTGCGCCCAGCTTTGCTGACCCTAGACTGTCCCACAATTCTTTGCAAGCCGTCAAAGGAGATTATGTGAACGCCAGCTGGAAGAATGAATACATTCAGGGAATCATGCAGAAATTTGTAATGGAAAAATTCTTCATAAAAATAATTGGAGGAATAATTTTAGATTAAAAATAGCTTGGTTTGTGAGTTCATTCAGGGAGGTGGTATTATATACCATATACATGGAAGAGACTCTGTTCTCTGCTAGTTTCCAACTATAATGTCTTTCAGTTTCATTTTGTTCTTAAAATTTCAATATGCGTATTATCATTCTTAGCAAATAAGCGTTGCCACAGTGTCACATGACCATGTTGTCTGCTACATTTTAAGGGAATGTCAGAACATTAACCCATTCCCTTATCATTGCCATTTGCTTGAGTTTCATACCAGTTTGAGAGTTTTGACACTTTTGACAAATTACTGTTTGTTGCCTTAGTCACATGATGAACCACAGTAAGCATTCCATACTTGTGAGGCGATGCAAGAATTGATCAAAATCAGTCATGAAAATTTAGACTTGTGCCCTTCTTTGCTCGTTTGCATAGAGCATTAGTATTTGTCTACTGTGCACACCTGTTTGCTTGGTGTCGGTAAAGAGTCAATTTGTTTTCAAGTACAATAATTTGCTCCTGACTGTCGGCAACTAGTTAGACATCAGAATTTGTTGCCTGTCAAGTCCCTTTGTTAGGATGGATTTGGCAAGAATGAGTTTGCCTAGGTACCACACAAAACATTTCAGTACCATTAAATGATCCCTGATTAAAGTGTATTTTCCAAATACTAAAGTGGATCAAATTGGATTAGCATAAATTAAACATTTTCTGGTGCATCTCCAGCTAGAACCATCTCCCTGGTTCATCATCATGTTCCTTGTATGCTGCCCCCTGTTGTTAAGATAGTCAAAGGTATTGCAAGTGAGAAGAGTTTCAATTGTTGTAGTACAGTGCTTAATCCTATGACTTGAGCTCCAGCCAAGCTTTCATCAAAAGTGACTATTACTTCTTCAGTATTGTAAGAAAAAAATAGCAAAGGCTAGTCAGCTGGTCTGCCCAAGGGCACTTCAGTCCGGTGCACAACCTAATTCATTGGCTAGGAAACCGATTTGAGGGCAATGTATATTTTGATTCTCGTTGAATATTAGTGAAACTGCCATTTATGTGAAGTGCTCAGTGTGATCTCCTGTAGTGTCAGTACATAGCATCATACTAACATCCCCATTTTGAAATTACCCCAGAGCTTATGGGAGGTCCTATGCCAGTCTCGTGGTACCAGAACTGGAGGGCTCGGGGTGCCTGCCACAGCCAAAATATCACTGAATAATGGTAGTTCCTTAGGCCTTACCATGTAAACATTTCAAAGCTTTGCTAAAGACAGCACCAAACAATATTATATCATAAATCAAGATCTGAATAAGGAGCAGGTTAGGAGAAGACAATAGAAATGTTTTGTGGATGCCTTATTTTGAGAAAAAGAACCCTATTTTTTTTGTGGAGGTCAAAAGTCATTTGGGGTCACAGGAGGTTAAACTCTGAAAACCATGTTAACATGATATCTCAATGTAGGAAGCTTAGGTAGATTGTCACACTTTATATGTAGATGACCCATGGTGAGAGGAAGAACTCTATTGTTTTTGGTGGAGGTAAAAGGTCATCTATTGTTACTAGGGGTCAGACTCTGAAAACCTTGTTTATATCATATTGCATGTTATGAATCATGTATACCTGTCATTGATATGTGGATGCATGCCATATGGTGAGTGGAAGAATCTAATTATTTGTGGTGGAGGTCAAAGTTTATCTGGGGTCACAGGGTCAAAATCTGAAAACATAGTTAACACAGTGTCTGGAGTCAGGAAGCATGGACACTTATTCAAACTTCACATGATGATGCATTAATCCAGTAGAAAAACCTATTAGTTTTGTTGGAGTTTAAAAATGGAACCCTCTGCCGTTGTGCTTGATGCTCCGCATAAGCAATGGAGTAATGGAAAACAAGCCAGTAAGCCACAACTGGAAAAAAGGCTGTGGCCAGCTCGACTTGAACCAATTGGTTTGAAACTGGGCCGTAAAACCTCATCTAACTAACTAACTTGTTGGAATTTAAAGGTCATCTGAGGTTACGCCATAGGTCAAAAGGCAAAATTTTCCAACAGTTTCAAGGGAATAATTTATCTGGTATCTCCTCGCAATTTGCTACACAAGCTGGCCAAAATGCTACACAAATGCAAAAATGTGTAGCACTTTTGTGTTCATTACCATAGGGTTTTCAGCAGTTTTACACTAAAAAAGGAAAAATTTTTCTCCAAACTGCTGTGCAAAATTTGAATACTAAATTATTCCCTGATTTCCAAGGTCAAATAAAAACATAAACCTGCATTTTTCCAAACATTAAAATAGCATTTTTCCAGTTATTATGATAGCATTTGACCAGTGACTGAAGGAAGTGGAGCATTGCTAATATTTGGGATTAAACGTATGTCGTTGAAGCCACAATGCATTTTTGCATTCTGGGTTTGATTTGGCTTCTTTGTTGCATTCAGTTGCTTGCTAAAATTTAAGTTGTTTTATAAGCTTGGATCAGTCAGTAAATTTCTTAAGACAGAAGTAAAGGTATTGATCTTTTTCTTTCTGTCAGATTCGCGTCTTCTGTTTGATTCATATTTTCAATTCAGGGTAACTCAGAATTAATTTTTCATGTATATAACGTATTCCCTCACACAGCAAGTTTTACAGATACAAATCTTTGTGATGCACATTTCTATCACAAGAATTGACAAACGATTGATTTTTAGTCACAAAGGTACTTTGAAAGTTACAATAGCGAATGGTGTATCCAGGATGTGTCCTATTGTTAGCTCACACAGGGTAATCAAAAGCTCATTCAAAAGCTGCATTGTGGATACATAAAGTACTATGACCCATTTTACATTCATGTTCATGTGGCTGCAGTGAGGCTTCTGTCATAGCAACAATTAAACTGTGACTGGGGTTCATGCTGATATCAATGGAGCTATCTAGGTGGATTTCTTCATAGTCGTATCATAGATGTGAATTTTGGAGTCTCGATTTGTTTGGTTATGAAGCTTGTTTTATGGAGGGTTTTTTTCGGAGGGGTTTTTTCTTGAGGGCTTTTTTTTTTGGTGTGCCATCTCTAGGAGACATTTGGTTACAAAATGTATCGCAAGCAGGGTTGTTAGAATCTCTACATCAGGTGTGTATACCACTTTGAAAAAAAAAGGAGGAAAAATCTCATTCCCAAGAAAAACAATGGAAAGTAGCAGGGTATGAAGTGGATAATTGTTGCTTGTAAAACTGAAGTACAGAATGACTAAATTAAAGATGACAGAAGTACTCTTTTCATCAGGAAGTTGTTTCCAAGGTTGACACCCTAGCAGGGGTCCAATTTTGTCAGGGAGCCTTAATCTATATGATAAAATAATGTAATCTCGATGATGATCTGTTTGCCGTGATAATCTGCGTGATTTTGCTCAAAGGAATGGCAGATTCTTCAATAAAAATGCCAAAAATGACAACTTTTTCAATTTTCCTCAATAAGAACCTAAATTTTTCTAATTTGTGTAGAGAATTCAACGTACGTCCTGTCTCAAATTTTCAGTAATTTTTGAAAAAAGAAGCCAACAATTTTAGGCACCAAAAATTTTAATTCCAATATTCTTTAGGAATGTCAGGCCTTTGTCACTAGTTTACTATTACTGGCCCAACCCTCCCCCTGTCAGGAAGCTTGCTCCTTTATCGGGCAAATCCTGGCGTCAACCCTCATTGTTAATTCACCACTTCTGATAAAATGGAGTAAATAGAATTATTCTTCAAAAACCCAATGAAACAAGCTTTTATCAACTTCCCCTATCCCCGATATAGTCCCAGTTTATATAAAAGAAATGTTTGTTGACATACTTGTTTTAATTTCCAGAAGTTTTTAACACCATTAGGTTGCAAAGTTAGCCAGTTGCAGCTTCAGGTTTGCTAGGGATTAACACACCCAAAAATTCTTCAGTAACAGTTTCAAGTTTGTCCTTGATGTCCCTGATGGCAGTTAATCTGAAATGGCAGCCTGCAGACTACACCTCGCCAGCAAGGGATATGACATTACATAAATATATCCAGTATCAACAAATAACTGCTCAAGACGCTAAATCAGGAGAGTGAAATTTGTTTCAACTACTTGACGTTTGCATTGTGCTTTTTGGCCGTGCAAGCTCACATTTTGAGTGAAGTGTCTGGGAAGGTTCACCACAGATACAGAAGCTCATGTAGCAAAAACATTTTGGTGGCCATGATATGAAAATTTGAAAGCAGCTTTAAAAAAAGGGTTTAAGCAAAAATTTACTTTTCATATGTGAAAGAGGAACTAAATCTTTGCATTTTGGTGAAACTTTCATTTGAATCGGACATGTATTACTCGAGATATCAGCAACAGAAGTTACGACATTTGTGACCCAAAGTGAGTTTGAGGCAAGTGGGAGTTATATCACTAGGCAACCCCCTGATATCACTTCCTCACATTGATAAGGAATGCTTTGTTTCCTTTGCTTTTTCAGTCTGTTGTGTTGACCTTGAAGTTAATAGGTATCGAACCTCCCCATGGAGAATGTGAAATTTTAATTTTCCCATGCCTCTCATGCAGTCACATTCCAATAACATTTGATTGTTGAGGAGAAAATTGGTTGTAAAGTTTAAAGGAAAACAATAGACTGCTCATTAATGTGAGGCTCTGACATCATATGTGCTTGCTTTAAGTTCAATTTGTGTTGAAAATGTGACAATTATCTGCTGATATTTTGAAAACCACACATCAGATTTAAATGGAAATTTCACCAGATTGCTTGGAATAAGTACCTCTCTAATATATCAAAACTTGATTTGAGCTTTGACCCTTCTTTTAAAGGCCAACTTGGATTTGCTGTGCAGCACCTTTGTCAGATTTTACCATGGCTGCAAAAGAGACCATACTTTAACTCTACAATGCTACACACAAATGGCTGATTTCTATTTTTTAGACACAACATTCATGTAACTTACAGTCAAAGAAAAATTGCAGTCCCCCCAATTTTGATAAGTATAGTAGTCTACCCTATTTCATGAATGACTCTTGAGAATCACGTGACAATATTTTCCCTACTATAGTGAAATTTTTGAGGAGTAACTCCTTAGTTAATATTTAAGTCTTAAAATAATGAAAAATACTTGGAAGAGGAATAAGAAAAAATTTGTGAAATTTAGTTGTTTTAAAATAACTTTTGAGCAACTGCTTATGCCCTTAAAGTTGACTGTTCAAGCCAATGAAGAAATAATTAGTTTTGTGGTACCTTAAACCTTTTGAAATTTAAACTTACCTGGTATGATGGGTGCAATGAGTTTGTAGAGGTTGTCCTGATTGTGGTAATCTTCAGCCTGCTTTAAAGTTTTCTCAAAAGATTTTAATTGTTGATGCATCAGAGTATTCTGCTTCTGAAGACCACTGCCTCTCATCTCATCTGGATGAGTCTGTTATGAAACAAGATGGAGATACTGTGGAATCATATTTTCGACTTGACCATTTACATATTTTCATTATTAAAAGGTCTCAGCCTCTCCCATACTACCCTCTCCCCTGATTCAGACTGTCCTGTGTATTAGATTGAATGCTCACTAGACTGTGTATTAGTACACTTGATCCTATCCCTAATTCTAGTTCTTACACCAATCTAATTCCAATCCTAACCCTAGCCCTCACTCTGGGTAAATTGTATTCAACCTAGTGGACCTAAGGCCTAGTGGTATTTCCCCACAGTGGGGGGGGGGGGTTGAGGGAATTTAAATCACAACTATTTATTACAAAGGAAAACCAGAGGTATGTAAAACAAAAGAAGGGAAAACAATAATGCACAACTTAATTGACATCTTAGATCCAGAAATAAACAAAGATCTTCTGAAGAGGAAGGGAGACAGACCCCTCCCAAGGATAGCAAGATCCTCTTGCATTGATATGCTCCCCTCCCCCATTCTAAAAATGGCCACTCTAGCTATTGGCCTGATGTTATATAGCTTTAAATAATGTGTGATTTACTTTGGTGTAATGATTTGCAATTTTCCGAACCTATACATAGGTAATATGATGTTGAACGAAAATGTCCTAAATTTAGATGAATCCACATTTTCCCTTTTGGTAGCAATATTATGTAAAAAAAAAAAAATGAGGCACATATAATACATTTTTAATCATTTCCAAAATGAGACAAAAACTAAAGAAAACTTACAAAATACTCATCCAGTTGGAGAAATGGCATTTTCAAGCCAGATGGTGTATAAATCTCGTATCTTAAACTAACTTTGTCTTTTATTTGGGTACATGTTGCCAGAATTCACCAAGACGCACATTATATTCTCACAGTACAGTTTCCGTAGCAACCCTTAGCAGCTTCTCCCCATCCAACCCAAAAGTTTAATCATTGAATCTGTCGATCTTTTCAAGAAATGTCTTCCACTCTAGATATTCCCAGTGCGTTACTCTTGAAGGTTGTATTTGTTTGGTTGTCATAGCAACACTTTGCCAAAGTCTCTGTTTGCACCGCCTCTCAACAGAACCATACTTTTAATATTGATGTTTTTCTATTGACTTCATTTTACAAGGATGCAAGTGCAATACCGTTGTTTTAACAAGTTTTTGAAGTGGTGATACAGCAATGAACAACAATGGAAGAATCAAAGCGCAATGATGAGGTATCTACTCCTGCTGTGAGGTTTACTAGCTTGTAATTACCAGCTGTAAAGTTTGACAATTGCAGTTCTAACTGTAGAATTTAAAATCAATTTGTCAGAAGTGGTCAAATCAGAGCTATTGCACAGTACTGTACATGGCCAGTCATTAGTTCTTGCATTTGTAGTCACTAGTAATCCTGGAACCAGGAAGAATTTGAACATGTAACTCCTCATCAGGAAAATTGGGTCAGATTCAAGTTTGAAAAAACTGCCTGAAAGGGGAACAAATCGGACCCAAACAGTAAAAAATCTCCCAACCCAGTTTTCTTCTAGCACTCCTCCAATTTCAAAATGAAAACCCATTTTTTTTTAGCACAGCTCCTAGACAAATTTAAGCATATATAGCCTGTACTGAGTTTAAATTGCTCAAGCCATATCCACACAGGCTGTGTGTCTAGGTACACTACTGAGTGACTGTACTGAGTGTAAATTGCTCAAGGCCATATCCACACAGGCGGTGTGTCTAGGTACACTACTGAGTGACATGTACTGAGAAGTCATTACTCAGTACTGTCAGACCAATCAGAGTGATTCTATTGTTTGAATTCATATCAATCAGAGTGCAGTCACCAATTGTGTATAGAACTGCAGGGCTATTCCTTAATATGTGTGGGGGGGGGGGTGCCACAGACCCTAGCCATTCTTTGTCAGATATTTTGTGTCATTTCCCAATGGCAAATCTATTATCAGAGTTCTCTAGTAGTGAATTAGTACCATCTGGTGGGCCACAAAGTCATAGGGGGAAAAATAGGGTATAATCTTTATCATTCCATCATTTTTTTCAAACAGTGTACTATCTTACCTTACATAGATAGAATTTTGGTATTAATCTGTTGCTTTAGAATGTATGGTCAATTTGAATATAATATGGAACATAATTTTTCATTTCATGTGAAATATGGTTGTTATGGTAATTTCAACAATCAAAGTTTTTGAATTTCAAAAGTTTGAGAAATCCTATACTATATGAATGGCTGTTGCTGGATTTTTAGATGTGTTTAGACTCCATGGATGTACATTATCCTTGAATTTTGAAAGTTCAAGCATGATTTCTATTTACCAAAAAATAACATAGTGTGGTGTAATAAAAAATATTTTTACATTTGGAAGACAGTATTTCTTCCATCTCACCAATTACATCAGATATTATTTAACTAGCTTAGCCACTAAATTTGTCATCGAAAATCAAAAGAAACTCATGGAATTACATTTTCAGATTTTGCTACAAACCCATGGGCATCAACAGATGGGAGGGAGGGTGGGGCCATGTCCCCTGCAAGATCATCAAAAGCATCTCAGAAATGAAAGGGGACAATGCCTTGACCAGAGTACTTTCAAGTATGTCGGAATAGCAAAACTCTAGAAGGAAGGGATACAAAGTTCACTTAAGGTCCCTAGAAAAAATTGGAGGCCAGAGGATCAGTGCATGGTGTATTTGAGGCATTTTTCCAAGACTTTTATCCATAAACTGGCTGATGTTTCCACCATTTTTGTGCTTGATTTCCTAGGATCAGCTATACTGTTAGATATTGAAATCCATCAGATGTCCCAATACTTTTGAGTTCTGGAAAAAAGTGGAGGGGACAATCTTCTGCACTTTTAAAAGTGTGTGTGTGTGTGGGGGGGGGAGGCATATATGTCCCATTGTCCCGATCAGTTGGTCCCCACCTTTGAAAGTGGGGATATGTATTAGTTGTCCCTTTCCACTTTTTTCCAGAGTCCTTATAAAAACAGTAGGAATCTGTTTTATTGAAATTGATACTAGAGCTTTCAATGGCTGGTTAAAGGTATAGTGGAACTCTAAAATGGTTGAAACAGCCATTTCCAAAATGTTTAAGATCACACAAAATAGCATTGAGAGTTCAAAGTTTTCTGGGTCCCTTTTAGGCCTGCCACAGAGCTCACACTGCTAGGACTTTTCACTTTATACTTGCATTACTTCTAGTCAAAATCAGCCCCTTCCCCCCCCCCCCACTACTGAGGAGTGGTTGCACAATTTCTGCAAAGTTAGCATCCTGGAGAAGCAAATGTACCAAGGGTCCTTTATTACCCCCAGGACCACAGCCAAACTAGGTACTGAAGGGGGCAAGATATTTCTCTGGGGGAACATATGACACCATATGGGCAGACCCCACCATTGGTCAGCATGAAGGATACCACAGGGACTGCAGAGATGGGGGAGGGGGCTACGAGAGCTTTAACCCCCTTACTTTTTCTGCCATGGGCATTTTGGGCTGCCTCAAACTACTTCTGTTTTCTTGAACATATTAAGCAGCTGCAATAATTATCCCCCTCACTTCAAAATTGTCTCTGTGGTCCCTTTACCAGATTATAAACACATCTTAGTCATGAGAAATGAAATATCTCAGGCTCTGCAAGTTGCATCATCTGAGAATCAAACTATTTGAGATCTTCGATATTTAAAGTAGGAAAATGTTATTTTTTAAGATAATGACACGAGTAATCGTAAGAGATGCTGGGTCTAGTGCTGCTGTGCTAGATCTGCCCAATGTCAAAGGTGAAGGGCTCCCTCATAAGGGGCATGGGTCGGAAGATCAATTAAAGGGAAAATGCAGCCACTCCAATTTGTATTAGTGTAGTAGTCAACCCTATTTCATGAATGGCTCTTGAGAATCATGTGACAATGTTTGTCTCACTAAAATTAAAGAGGAGTAACTCCTTGGTTTACCTTGAATTATTGAATATGGAATACTCAAGTCCTGAAATATCATGAAAGATTCTTGGAAGAGAAATAAGAGGAAATTTGTGACATTTAGTTATTGTTTTAAAGGAAGTTTAGGGCAATTGCTGCTTATGCATGCCCCTTTAATACTAGATGGCCCTGATCCATCATACACTTTGTATATGAAGACCCCTTTCACCTTGAAGTGACTAACATTATCCATGATCATTTTTAAAGCTGGCTGGGCCTTGTGTGCAGGGGTGTATATACATGAATTGGCAGGTGGGGTATGAACTATTTTAGGACCACCTGCATTTCTTGGAGGCTGACTCCCATTGACATAGTTGTACCATCCGAATTTCCAAGATGATTACAATTTTCCACTGGTGTAGCCAGGATTTTTGTTTGGAGGTGGCCAACTGGTGGGCCTGATTGCTGGCCTGGGGGAGGGGTCTAAGGTCTAAAGGGTGTCCCTCTCCCCTTTGATAAACTTTTGAATATTTAATTACCCTCAGATGCAATCTGGTGCAACATTTAGCATCATTTGAAGTCAATTTTTTTGTTCCATTACAAAAATTATCAAAAATATTTTTTTTACAATTCAGTTGGGGGGCATTGTCCCTGGCCCTCCCTCTGGCCACGCCAGTGCAAATTACCGGGCGATTTTCACTGGTGGTTGTAACATCCCCCTCCTCCCCCCTTCCCGGTATTTACGCTCCAGCTTGTGTGGTCGTGAGATATGGCAACCCTGCACTGTTTAATGTATATATGCCATTTTTCAATATGAGCACAAGACCTGAATATTTAATACCCTCACATGCAATCTGGTGCAACATTTAGCATCATTTGAAGTCAATTTTTTTGTTCCATTACAAAAATTATCAAAAATATTTTTTATAGAATTCAGTTGGGGGGCATTGTCCCTGGCCCTCCCTCTGGCCATGCCAGTGCAAATTACCGGGCGTTAGTAATAATCATAGGTGTACAGGACTCTTTCAATTTGGGGGGGGGGGCAGAAAATGTTTTGCCCGAATCTCAAAAAGTTGCCTGAAATTTGTTGCAGTTCAGGTGCATAAAATAGACGGGTAAACCACTACACATGAGCGAAATTTTTTGGGCGTTCAATCAAAAGTTCAGGAGCTCAGAAGAAAATTCTGGCAAACTTTTCTCTTTTACCTCATCTGTGCCGGAATTTCAGTTTGAGTAAGGTATCAAATGTTGTTGCTGGATTTGAGAAAGACTTTTTGACGCTCAGAGACTGACTTTTGATTTTCACTGGTGGTTGTCACATCCCCCTCCTCCCCCTTCCCGGTATTTATGCTCCTGCTTGTGTGGTCGTGAGATATGGCAACCCTGCACTGTTTAATGTATATATGCCATTTTTCAATATGAGCACAAGACCTGTGTCAGAGATGCTAGACCTTGCAGAGAAGATCATGGCAAACAGTTTTCAAGGACAAAAATTCAGAAGTGTTTCTACTATCTGTTCTGGAAACAGAATTCAAGTATGTTTCCATGAGCACCAGTGAATAACATATTTCTAACAGTTTCATGCCCTTGAGAACCATCTAATCAATTTCAAGCATCCTGCATATTATGGCTGTTTTTATTCCTTGTCATGTGCATGCACTATCATTGTTTTTTAAACCTATGTATGTAGCTTGTTGGTATACAGCAATGGCAGAACTGGAGAGCATTTGTGTTTTCCTTTCTTCCTAAATGATAGTTTTTTTATTGCTAAAACAAGTGAAAATATTGAAAGAAAAGTAGGAAATGTGGGATTCCCACTTCAGAAAGGGTAAAATGAGGGTAACTTTGTTAAGTCACAAACTGAGACAACTTCTATTGATGTCCCAAGAGAGGGGAGGTGTGGGGAGGGGAAGAGGTGTGGGGAGGGGGAGGGATAGAGAATAGTAGAGCAGCTACATTTTGTTTCTGATTTGGCACTACATAAGTCTAATGTATTATTATTATTAATAATAAAAACACTTCAAGCCACTAAATTTAGAATAGAAGCAATTGGGCACTCTCTCTCATAAGGTTTGTTTTTCTCAAGTAGAAGTCAATAGGCCTATAAAGTAATGTTTAACTTTCACCTTAACAGGAAAAAGAAGAGACAAATTTTGAATGCGGTGTTGTAATTTTTCTTTTTCTATTTTCATAAATTCTGATATAAATATTCTACACATGATGTACATAATGTATACATATATGTCATATATATACAGCACACAAGATGAAAATATAATGCACGTAAGTCGAAGGATTGAGTCTCCTTTGTACCAAAAAAAAATGCCAAATAAAAAAAATATATGTATACCAAAACAAAACAGAAAAATGCAAAAAAAAAAAAAAAAAAAAAAAAAAAAAAAAAAAAAAAAGGGAAAGGAAAAAAAAAGGGGAAATTTTAA
>WURT03179938.1:0-10278 GCA_009936505.3 Holothuria glaberrima | reverse complement strand
TCGAACACGGTGATGGGGGATTAAAATGTGTAGCTACCGGATAACCTTGAAGGTTTTGCCTGATGGACCTGAGGTGTACAGTTACACGGTCAGCGAGGCGACGTTTGGTCTCTCCCACATACATACATATATATATATATATATAATTTTGGCCAAAAGGCCGAGAATCGAGGAGATCAAATTACTTTTTCAAAAGTCACCTTCACTCTCTGGCAAAGAGCCGAAGGGCGAAAACCAAACGTTTACTCCCGAAGGAGTTCTGCTCCCTAAGAGAGCTACGTCCCCAAGGGACAACTTCAACTGAACATAACCAACTCCCCGACCTTCAGTCCCGTTGTAGACTGGCTGAAAAGAACAGGACCTCAGGTTACTTTTTCAAAAGTCCCTTCGACTCACTGACGGAGAGCCAAGGGAGATCAGATTACTGTTTCAAATGTCCCCTCGACTTTCTGGCGAAGAGTCAAGGGGCAAAAACCAAACATTTACTCCCGAAGGAGTTCTGCTCTCAAAATCTGAAAAGGAGCTACGTCTCTACTCAACTCAACATACCAAGCGAACGACTTGACGTGAGAAGTCCGGTTCTAGACTCAACTCAACATGACCAAATTAATCGTTCCCCTTAACTGCTGTATTTCTTTTTTTACAATAACGTTTACGTAAAGTGCTCTTATCTAATTAGGCATTTCCAAATTCCGAAATAATGCCATCATTGTTTACGGAAGTAATACTACAAGCAATAGCAACATTTTAGTTGTAAACATTTTCAAGCATAGTTAACAATATACAGTTCCTGATAAAAAAAAAAAAAAAGAAAAACCTTTAAGTAATGAGGCGCAAATCATTTTAAAAGAAAACAATGGACAAAATGAACTCCGCACACTTAAAGTTAAATGTTCCTTACGTCACGAAGCGGTATTTACAAATATTTTTTACAGAACGGCATGTTTTAAAGACTGAAAATGTTTGTATCTTGAAAAAATGCCGAACGTTGTAGTTATTGAACTAATGTATTACGTAAAATAACATGTATGTTACTTAGATAACATTATACCTATGTAAAACAGAATAAACACAAAAGTATAGCCGACTGTAAAAAATGTCTGTTAATTTACAGAAATTATTAACAGTGTGCGCGTGGAGGGCCTTCCCTCTGTCATCCATATGGGGAGTGCAATCATGAGGGACGGATCTAAGCAGGGGGTTTGCCCCTCCCCTTTGAGACAAGTTTGGTAATGATTAGGCCCATTATACAGGGAGTGATCCTGCATATATTAAAAACTAGTGACATGTTGAAAAACATGTCACTAGTTTGTTAGTTGAAAAAGAGATTATTTGGAACTACTTTTGCTAGAATTTATGTTTTCCATGTACACGAGGAGTGAATATTCATGTCTCCATGTTCCATTAGAGCAAACTATTTTATCTAATTTACGAATTTGGAAATCAAAATTTCTCTAAATTTCTCGCTGCTCCTCCGTTGGTATGCTATTGAATAACACGAGCCCTGTTATGGCTCACGTCTGGGGAACTTTCACATAAAATTTCTACGCCTTCACGATTCATCGATAATTGCGATAATCGCGATACTAGTTAATTAAAAGGGAAGATGATTTCTGTGAAAAGTATTAGTAAAATATATACCCACCCATTAAAGCAACCACAGATCGGTAGAGTGGCTTGTACTGTACATGATTCGACTTTTATTCTCCAAAAACGTTTGAACAAACTAAGATTATTTTCAATATACCTTTGTAAACAATAATAAGTAGTGCTTAGATGTATCGCAGATTCCTTTTTCCCCTTCATAGAAATTTAACGAAACTACATTTTACTTTTATGCCCCCTGTGGGGATATCAAACATGAGATATCAAAATAAAGAGTAGATGCAACTTACAAGACCTGAAAATTGACATTTTCTACATTTTAGCAGGCATTTTGGACAATTTTTGGGGGTGGGTTCTAGACAACCGACTGTGCCCGAACGTTGGGATTGATCCTCCCTACCAACGAGGGTCCTGGCTAAGTCAATGGCCGAATCCTGTTGTAGTTTCTCTCAATGGGCCCTGGCCAGTTGCCACTTCTAGATAGAAGAAAACGGACACAATTTGGAATAACTATTAATATCCACGAAGAGAAATTAATATCGTTGAACTTTGTTTTAGTGCACGGACGTAGTTAACTAACAAATGGAAAATTTCTCTCTCACATATATTTTACGACAACTCTCATTTCCAATCGATTGTAAACTTAAATTGTTGCTGCCATAGTTTAACAACGCATTTTGTCACTTTACATAAATATTTGCTGGTGCCGATTATAGTATATTGCAAGTGATAATAAAATTAGTTTTTGTCACCACGGTAATTATACTTGCCTTCACGTTTACAAAACGGAGAAACATGTCAGTGAGGAAGAAGTACCACATGCTGGAAAACAACAGATAAGAAATAGAAAATATTCCTGACCACCCATAAGAAATTCCTCTGACATTATAAAAGCATAACCCTATGTATAAAATAAGTGCATGATATGTTATAAAATAAAATAATTACAGGCATGCTCATCTAGAATCTGCTAATTCAAGTTCACAGCAAATTTCTGAAGAATCGCGTTATTATGTTTGTTTATAGCCTACTTAAATTTTGAAGAAAACTGGAAGTGCGGATCTAGGATCTCATAAACGTGGGTCTAAACCCATGAGAGCAAAGTTCGCATCTACGATAGTCAAATATGTGAAGCGTCCATGTGGGAAAGGGGGTATACTCTACGAAAAACCATGAAATTTAGACGCTTAATGCTTGTTCTCGGCATCTGGCCACCAAAACAAGCGTATATATTGTATAGCAACTTTGGGACCGTCCCTAAACATGAAAGTGGCGACGGAAAGGTGGGATGGGGTCAAGAGAGCTACCCTCTAGATCCGCGTCTGATACCACAGTGAAGACTCTTCCAACGTGGTGTTTGCATAGAAGTGATACCAACGTAATTGTTTTTATTCGCACGTAGTGTTAGCGCCATGAAAACTCCTTTGACGTAGTTGGAACTTGCTATGAACTTTTACGGCGCAGCAATTACGAAGGGAAGTCTTCTGTAACGGAGAATGAACCTAGCTCTGTCGAGAGGAGGACGTAATACCAACTGACTACGCGTTCTAGCGGAGCGGAAAACTGTGGCGAAGTGGTTACTGGGTGGGTGCTACGTTTTAACCGTCAAGACTAAGTGTCCACTACGGCTATGTTACGTAGTCCTTAGAGAGTTCTAGGAGTTTCTGCCGTGTTCCGGCGTTTTCTTATTGACGCAGCGGCAAATACACTGAAGTAGCCTGCTTGTGATGGGGTTACTAATTAAGGCAGCAAAGTCAGATATAATGAAAAAATATGTGTAACAAAGTTTAAAAAGTTAATCACATTGGCAAAACTCCCATCTTCACAGCATATTTCTGTGCTGAGATATTAACTGTTGAAATTTTCGCACTTTATTGAAAATGGACGATTGTGCAATTATTTGAAAAATCACTTTTGTACTTCTCAAATTACATTTTTGTGTTTGTCTCTTGTAAAGTTAATTCAATTTATACCACAACTGGAAATTGTCCCATTGTTGTACAATGGCTGGTTAAACCAAGTGTTGCTATTTGTTAAATAGCAGCTCCCTGGCTAAACATATAACATTCTTACCAAGAAAGGGGTGTAATTTTTCAAGACCACATAAACATATTAAATGGGAATGAAGCATTTCTAGACCCCTTCCCAAAAGCGGTTACAAAGGATTATGGGATTAGGTGCGTTATTTTGGCAATGGCATTTGTCTGACGCCAAAAACGACCAGCACCAAAATTCTCTCTTATAGTCCTTTCTGATTACTATTTGGAGATGATCTAAATGAGTGATACTTAAATGACATCACAGCATTGCGGAATCTACTCTATCAATTTCAGTGAATAAATATCAACTTTTTATACCTTAGCAAACGCGTAAGCTATGAAGATGGTAGTTAGATGAACGAATGACACAACTTTTCTAACCTACATATTATATTTGCTTGTACTTTAAGACATTACGTACGTTTAGAGTACTGTTTACCTCTATTCCCTTTACGACAAATTGAGACACCCTTTTCTACAAATTAATACATCAAAGAATCATGACAAAACCCCAGGCTACAAAAGGGACATAATGTGGTCACATTGTCCCTGAATAAAGGTGTTTACCAAGAAGTATATTACAAGCCTTATCGTAAAACTCAACACGGTTTGCTTCAAGATAAACAGACTGATTACTAAACAGTTGGGTGATACTGAACGATAAGGATAAAAGCTAAAGTTTCAAAATGCAACAGAAATTGAAAGCACAGAGTTGCAATCAGAGAGTTGTTTGCAAGTAGTTGAAACCAGTATAAGGAGGCTGCAACCTATTGTTTCAAAGTGGAGCAGAAAGTTACATCAAAAGAGTTCAAATTAATGAGCACTCTTTTGTTTTTCTTTAAACTTTACAACCAATTTCCTCCTCCCATAATCCCATGTTATTGGAATGTGTGCAGAGAGGCATGCAAATTTTACTAACTTCGAAGTTTTGAGAAAATTTGTTTACATATATGATGAGCTTCCGCATTGCTGACCTCTTAATCAGGACTGGGGTAAAACTTTACCGTGATGTTCTAAGAGTTTGTGATCGGATCCCCCAAACTACCCTTTTGACCTTCGAGACATTTTACCCCGAGGTTAAATTTCTCCAACAAACTGTTTCGTAATTCCTAGTCAATACCAGTTTCTGTATCAATAACAATTGACTCGATTTTCGCACTCTAACAGTAGTGGGGCAACTTTCCCCCACACCGTTGAGCATATGAAAATGGTGAAACTGGCTAAAGTTTGCTCAACAAGTAAGGCCTATGTAAGAGACGTCATTAGACCCTTTTCCAAAAAAACAATGACAAAATATTATGGAATATAGTTTTGGTAGGCGTCCTTTTTGGCCAAAGTAAAGTGCCAGTGACAAAAAGGACAAATACCAAAACTGGACAAATCGTTGCTACTAAATAGGAAAACAAATCACCGGGAAAGGGATTCTTCAACAGTTTGGGGGAAACTTATAAACATTAAGTGTTTTTACATACGTAGACAGTGTTGGTAAAATTATAACCTTAATAATCTTGCAGTGTACAGATATTTCATTTTGCATGGGTTTTTCATAAAATGGGCTCCCATAATTCAAGCCCCAAGTCTAGAATTGTTTCACAAAATAAAAATTCTTCAAGTCCAGAATAATCAGCCCATATAAGAAGTAACACAAAGGTTATGGAAACTTAATTCAGTCCACTTAAAATGCTCTCCCAGAGTGGCGTATCTGGGGACACTTGCTGGGGGGGGGGGCGAAAGAGCATATTTCCTGGTGAAAACTCCCTTGGTCTAAATGAAGGTGAGAAGATTGTGTCTCTGTACCCAGGATTTCCCTCTCGGGGGCATGCAGTTATATTGTATGACCGCCCGCCTGGGTTGTAAGGGTAGGAGGTTCCCCTTCCCCTTTTAGAATTTTTAAGAAATGAGGTGCTCTTACTTGCAATCTGGTGCCGCATATGGTACCTTTGGAGGTAAAATTTGCGTTTAAAAAATTGGAGTATTTTTGAGAACTTAAAAAAAAAATCGGAACATGGCCCAGTGCCCCCCCCCCCGTGTAAGTCACTGAGCCTAATCAGAATGAAGAAAGATGTCGAGAATAACCCTTACATGAAAACATGAAGATGCTTTATATATCGTTGTTAGGTTTTAATGCTCTCACTTCATGAGCTTATATAGGCCTACTGCTTTATGGCACATGAAAAAATAAAAAATAACTGTAAGAACCGCTCAAAATCCCCCAAATTCCGATAACTGTGTTTTCATGGCGTCTCTTTTCGTCAAGTACACTTGAGTGGCAGACCAAAACTCGATTTAACCATGAACTTTTGAGTTGATAGGTAGTAAAGGCAGTATGGAAGTTAAAATTATATGATAGTAAGTAGGTAAAGGTATATAAAAGTATATATCTGTTTCCCATGCGGCTAAACCGTTCAATTACATTGTCAAAGTCCATTCTTTCTGTCATTTCTCTTTCAATGGAAAGTAATTTTAAACTGGCTAGCCGTTCCTCCCCCACTGTTGACCTCAGGAAGTTTTTAATGATCTTGAGTTTCCTAAATGACCGCTCCGAACAGGCTGATGACACGGCTATGGTTCCAAAGATCCGATAGAGAAGCTTAGTACCTTTCGTTTGGAAAAGCCTGGGCGACTACTGATTCTACGGTATCATCGGTATGTTATGTTACAGATGAAACGATGGGAATTGCTAAAAGAGAACTGTTACGAACTTTTCGCTGCGTTTATCAGATGGAGATTCATTGGAATGGAATGTATTAACCTTGTAACTTTCACCGGTTTTAGAAAAGAGGCAGAACCTGTAAGTCTCTCTGATCTGCCATGAAGTTAGATAATCTCCTTCCCTTTCACTCATCTTCGTTTCCCTTTTTCTCCGTTTCTCCCTTTCTTCTTTCCTTAATTGGCCCTTTTTTCAACCCGGTGGTTTGAGCTGATATCCCTGGTCAAAACCGTCAGGGTGGCACTTTTCCCCCTGCCCCCTGCAGATACGCTACTGCTCTCCCCTCCCCGCGCTGTGGTGGCCATAGGCTGTTCTGAAAGCTACAGATATCTATAAACAACCCCTATAGCAGCGTAATTATCGTGCAACAGGGGTAAGTATACTTGTTCATATGTTTGTTAAGTGGAGACTGTAGTATCCACCACATTTGCAAGATAGCTTGTTACCATATGGATTGGTACTTATTCTATGTCTGAGATAGTAGAAATGTGGTTGTTTGGGGAACTCTTATGAAAGTGGTTGCCGCTTTACATATGACATCTTATTCACTCTAATAGCCACGCCGCAACCCCGATTTCCACAATCTTGTGATGGCGCTATGATTAATTGTATACAAAGAATTATATGATTCAGATATAGGAATAATATTTAATACGGAAAAACAGCAGGGTCGGAGCCAGTAAGGACCTGTGTCCTTAATTTATTTTTACTGGGGTTATGTGGCTGTAAGTCCTTTTTCGGCCTATTGCAAAGATTATGGGACGTAAATTTTCTTTTAAACCAGTCTAGGACGGGTCCACGCATTACAGACCCATGGAGAAGAGGTCTGAAGGTCAAAAAGTTGGTCACGTTGAGTCTTAGGCTCTCTTGGGGAGTTCCTTTGGGAGTACCGTTTGGTTTTCGCCCTTCTGTTCTTCGCCAGAGAGACGAGTGGACTTTGGAAAAAGTAGTGTCTCATCAGTGGACGTAGCTACTTCGGAGAACAGAATCCCTTCGAAAGTAACTTATTGCCTTCGAACAGGGAGGTCAATTATCACCTTTCTGGTTCGAAGCAACGTTTGGTGGGCGAATTTTAGAAAGCTGTCCCTATGTTTCAGTTTCTTTGAGTTGTACAAACCATAACTAATGCATTGATATATAAGATTGTTGCCATATTTGCCTTTTGACCCCTCTAACCTAAGAAAAGTACTCAATGTGTAACAAGTATTTACAAGATTGTAACCAGATGCCTTCACACCAGTGAATTATTATGTCATAAGCCCATAAGCTAAGTAAAGTATTTTGAAGAAGAAAGGTATTTTGAAGTTGGGGGGGGGGGACGATAAAGTGTAATGAAAGACCTGTGGATGGGGCCGTGCTAGGTCCGGAAGGGGGCAGGGAGACAGAAGTTTTGAAAAGAGCAATGTTTAGGGAGACAAATTTGTGACACCTACTAGGCGGAGTGCCACCATCACTTTGCACGTAGCGTACCAAGAAAATTTTTACCCCAAAGAAGGTTCCCTGGTTGCAGCAATGGCACTTCCCAGACCTTGAAAATGCCTTTGAACATTCTTCATTTCAAAATTCCATGGGTGTAGAAATTTACACTTGCAACTGTCTAAAGAAACGTAAATTTATGTGTCTTTACAAGCATGACCTGGGGTTAGAGAATTATGAAAGATTATTTGTCGTTTGAAAGGAACTTACAAGCAAAATGATGCTAACTTTTTATCTTCACATATGTGCATCATGCACTAGAAATCAGAGTGGCGCTAGGATTCTCCCAAAAGTGGGCCAAGTTCCCTAACGGTAACGCCAGCATACTACAGATTCAAATGATTGTCGCCCCGAAAATTTTAGGAGTTTGTATTGAAAATAATTTAAACACTTGGGTTATTTACTAAGGATAACTACAAAACTGGGGGTTTTATTTTGAAAAAATCAAGATTGCGAGTGATTGTCTTTGAGGATTACTTATTTTACCCTTTAAGGCTCCACGACGGGACTGGACAGCCTTCCCCGACGAGGAGGAGGAGTAGGTGTAGAGTGGCATACCCCCTGTCCCGCCCCCCACTTAATGCCATCATTGCTAACAATGAACTTTCAGTGTCCGGAAAATCAACTTTTTGCAGACACATGACAAATTATGCTTTGGAAAAATGAGAACATTTAGCCTATTTTTCCCTTAAGCCGAATATCTATTGATGATGCACAACAATACAAAATGGAACCCACTGCAGAGAGGATAACTTGTTCAGCAGTTCATCCTGCCTAATACAAACCAAAAACTAAGGCCCATGCTATTGAGGATGAAATTTGCAACCTTAACATAAAAGTGAGAAAGCTAAGTGTGATTGAATTTCTATAATAGTGGAAGGGTACAATATTTTTTTTCTGCATGAGAGAAATTTATGAAACAAAAGCAATGATCTTTTACAGTCCTCAAAGGGTGAAAAATGTGTTCGTATTAAAAGATTTGCACTTATCTAATGCAACAAAAGGTAAATCGTCAGGGTAAGTGGTCCTCGCGGGAATTAGTCTCACACCTTATGGTACCGGTGACTCCAGAAGGTACTGAAAAATTCGCTGATGGGGCAACACCGCCCCTATCTCCTTCTGGTTCCAGCCATGGTTATGGAAGAGTAAATATGAGTAAAATGTCATTATTTAATGAATTTACATGCCAGATCAAGTGGTCTCGCGGCATAAAGGCGACATATGGCCTGCAGCCAAGACCTTCTTTACCCTATGGAACTTTGCAATTGTTTATTTCACTTGCTTGCGATTGTGTCGTGAAACGGTGAAAAATGTACAGCATAAGCAGATGCATTCAAAGAAAGTTATGTAAGAAATATGCACCCATATACACTTTTACTAAAGGTTACTTCATACAAAGACTAGTGTGTATTAGAATGATGATGATAATGTTTGTGCCCAATGCTAGCAAATCGGAGGTTGCATTTACCTCTCCTTGGTACATATAGAGGGAACCCATTTACGGAAATTTTCAAACTGATGGCAGTTATTATGTGACGTTATGTTCGATACATTTATCAGTCATCTCTTTCATCGTCGTCATCCCCCACAATTAAATTTTGTACACGATTTAAGACCACAAGCTAATATGTAAAGGCTTGCATGATTACTTTATTTTCCAATGGTAATGCTTCCATCTGACATGCGTTTTGCTCATATACACTATATAGTCATTTGTATATAACTCAGGTAAAACTTGAATCGTGTGCTTAGTCATTAATTCTAAAATGTAACTATTGCCCATAAGGTGTAGTACACTATGAAGGTCGTTGTAAAATACTCAGCAATCCCCAGTAATCTTTTTCCCTGTGCTAATGACCAGGCTAACCGATATTTTCGAGCTTTTCAAGACATTCAGAGTATAAAGTGGGACTAGTAAATATGAGAAATGGGCGGCCAGGCCCGTATGCAGGGGTTCAGGGGGTCGGACGAACCCCCGCAAGATCTTGAGTTCCGCTTCTTACAGTACTTTTAGTATAAGATGAGACGTTTGGTGTTTCATTATGTCCCACATGGCGTTCAAAGGCCTTTGAAAAACTTCATTTTAAAGTTTGACTATCTTCATAATCATAATCATAATTAACAGGCTGCTCGCTTCCGCCGAAATGGCCCCTGAGCAAAGGGATGTGGCAAAAACAGAATGTTGCCAGAAATTAGAAACATTTATCTCAAAACGCAAGAAAGATGGACCTACAGAGTGTCATATTCAGCTAAACTCTGAAAATGAAAACAGGTAAACAATGGGAGGGAGCATGCATCCGGACCCCAAGATAACTTGCGCCTTCAGCAAGGGTGGGGGTGAGCATGACTGGCCCCCGTCGGGGGAAGGCTGGCCTCCGTTCGGGAAATGATCCAATTTCGCAGGGAAGCCTTAATCATTGCTAATATATATATACACTGCTATTAGGA
>WURT03179927.1:0-10278 GCA_009936505.3 Holothuria glaberrima | reverse complement strand
AGGGTCCTTAGATGCAATTTGGTGCATCATTTTTTAAAAAAATTTAGGTAAATTAATGCACATTTTGACATTTCGTAGTCCTTTTTAATTTTTATTGATATTTTAGGGTCCTAAGTTGCAATTTGGTGCATCATTTTGGAAAAATTTTAAGGTAAATCACTGTAAAATTTCGACATTTTTTAGTCCTTTGGAAAATTTTGTGACATTTGTGGGTCCCAAGATGCAATTTGTTGTATTATTTTGGACAAATTTAAAGGTAAATTACTGCACATTTTGACATTGTTTAGCTCTTTGAAAATTTTTTTTAGATATTTGAGGGTCCTTAGATGAAATCTGGTGCATCATTTAGCCAGTCATAAAAATTATTTTGTGACAGTGCGCATCGGCCCAACCAGTTATGAGTTGATGTTCCGTATTACAGGCTAAGCGTCATGATTGCATTCCGGTCTCTGAATGTGCGACCTTTACTAAAAGCGACGGTCAGTGCACAGTGTGACTGATAACAGAGTTTATACCCTATGATTAGAAGATAATACACATATCCAACAACAATTCTGTACTGGCTTAAAAATCTTTTTTGTAAGAATTACAAAGTTTAAGGGAAAATGCAGTCCCCTAAACTGAAGCTCTGTACCAGGGGACACAGCTTTTCTATTGAACGATCAGTTCTTGACGTCACATATGATTGACAGTTTGAATCTGACTCCATTCAAATTAAAGACCTTCCCGATTGGCTGATATTGGTCACATGACTTTGTTTACGAACCTTACACTGTGGAAAAAGTAACTCAGGGAAATTGTCCGAATCATGTTATTTCTTAAGAACCTAAAACACAACCCTGTCCCTTGTTATAACTTCTGGCATTGGCAACGCGCAAGCTTAATTCCTACGGCTATATTATGCAGATGGGACGACTAACAAATGGGAGGGGTAACATTAACGTGAATTTACACGAACGAATTTGCTAGGAAAACAGCGCATGTTTCGGAAAAAAGAGCAAATTCAATAGCATTTCAAACTGTCAAAAGCAAATTAAAACTTTCAAAGCAGTTTCAAAATCTAGTAGAAATACGATATCTATGAAGATGTAATTTTTCTTAAAGAAGCGCGCTTTCAATGTAAACATCGCAACTTTGAATGTGAGAAATGCATGCACACGAGGAGGGGAGAGGGTAAATCCATATTGAAAAAGGGAGAGGGGGACATAAATAATTGACCGAATGGAATAAAAAAGCTGACATGAAGACGCTGTGATCTCTCCTCCATCGATTCCCCTAGGTGTGTGGTCGCACCTATTCTAGGGCCAGGGAATAGTGTAGAAGCCTCTGGAAACTCTCTGGTAATCTAAAGAATTAAAGGCAATAGAACGAAGCATTTAGCTGTGTGGTGGAATATAAAGTAGATCACACAATTACAAATGACTCAAACAAGTTGGGTCTCTAAATGCAACTAGAAAAGGGCACTAGATTAGTCTTGGTCAAGACGTTAGTAAAATTTCCGCTTCTCGCATTTTTATTTCAAAATAAGGGCGCTTGTCAACTAGACTATGCGTACTCGAGTATGTTTCGTTCATTAAGTAGTACAGAACAGAAATTTCAGGACATGTGGAGAGGGCGTCTTCACAGTAAGTCCCGATGAACGTGGTACTGTGTGCAACTAATACTACGGTCTTGAACAAGACTACGAGGCAGGAACATGTCATGGCGCTTGCTTCCACACCCTGACTTCAGTTAGGTCTAGTTAAAGTATCAATCCTATTATCGATTATGTAATTTTTTATCTTATATAAAAGTAGTAACGTTCCTTTTCTACCTATTTATTTTTAGTTAAGGATGCTTTGAAACCGTTAGAGGATGAACGATATTTTTAGAGAACGTATTCAATTACTGGTTAGTAGTAGCGCTCTAAATACTTATTTTCTGCTTAAAGTGTACATAAAATCTAAAATTTCAAAAAAGGTTATGTTAGGCTACCTTATATACAAGAAATACCCGTCGGAGAGACGGACCCCCCATTAGACCCTTCCCCACGACGCGCCTTCGCACTGGGTACCAAGGGAGGTTCCATCCCCGTTTGTAGAGTATCGTGGACACTCATCATATGCACACTCTACAGTCTACACCGACTTTCTGGAATCATTTGAGGTGGTGTGTTTTCGATTGAGAGATGGAGCGATTTGAATCATTTTCTATCACAAATCTTTGGTAAATTGTCAACATTTTCGCGCACTCCACGCTATCTTTTTTCTTCAAATATCGTCACCATCGATTTTGTTCAAAGGTGCGGGTGAGGCTTTACAATAATTTTAATTCAAACTTTCGGGGCTTTTTGCGTGCACTAGCCACAGTTTACGCCCCATGCCAGATGACCATTATTAGAATGATGATAATGCAAGGAACTATTCAAGCAAGGTCTGTTTTCCGAAATCTTTTAATCCAACCTCAGGTTTGCGCCAAGAGGCGAATATATGTCAATCTTATACTTATCCCGTAGAAGGGTTACTTTGGAGTGGGGTTCTTTCCCAAAAGTCAATTTGCTCACTCAATATGCCGACTGACCGTGCGGCCAGCGACGTGTCACAACCCAACATCCCAATAACTACGTCCCAGAGTCTAATGGACACTGAACAGTCGCATCATAGGTCATTTAGCTTAGTCTTGTTTAATCACAGGAAAGATCTAAGATATTGGTCCTTTACCAACGTCGTCTGGGATAAAGCAATTGCAAAAGGGGCCAGGGGGTTTGAAGGGCCCGCTTAGAACTCTTCATCTGATATCACCTCACCTCAAATGAAACAACAGAATAAATTCCAATCGTCAAAATAAAGTTCACTGAGTTTGTTTTATTAATTTTGTTTCGCATAGTGTTACGACGCTGAAGAGTTTCACACCCTTACCCCCCCCCCCCCACGTGCAATTGTCTAGCTAGCCCACTGATTGCGTTGGAAATAGGGTAGACTAGGAGAACGAATGGGACCCCGAAAAGAGTGATTTGGTACTTTTACATCATCATCAGGCAATAATCGTTTGACTCACACAGTTAATTGATATAGGGGGGGGGGGGTATTAGAACCTTTTTTCGACCTTTTCTAAGGGAGTATCTGAGAGAAAGTTTATAGTCTTTTTTAAGGTGTAGCAACTTACTAATCATGTGAATTCCTAACATCGATCGACCTACGATACCTGGGGGAGCTGTTTGGGTACGTTTAATAACTCTTTTGGGTGACTCTCTACACTCTAAAAGCTGTTGGATAAACTTTTACCCAGGTTGGTTACGTATGCCTCCTGCTAAACTGTTGGGTAAACAAATTACCCAAGTTGGTTACAAAAGTAGTGACTTTTAACCCAACGAGGGTAATTTTTTAACCAACTTGGCTAGTTTTTTACCCAACAGTTTAGCAGGAGGCATACGTGCCCAACTGTTTTTAGAGTGTATTATATGATGAATTTTAAACGAAGATGCAGGCTTAATTTGAAAGTTTGCAGTTTTGATCAAATTCCTCAGAATGTAATCCACGTGCCTGATGAAGGGCTGATCCAGAAAATAACCACTTACTTCCGGCGAAAAAGGAAAAACCAATGAAGAAAAATGAAGATTTTGTAGACTCAATCACCCAAAATTACAAGAAAAAAGTGCTGAATTACACGTGTACAACATTTTGGCAAACTTGTATCACAAGACACACACATCCAGTACAACTTACTAAATAGCTGACTAATCTGAGGTGACAAAGGAAGTCTTAAAAAAAAATGCATTTTGCGTCCAAAACATTCACATCGATATTACCATACAGTGGCGATGACTAAGATTGTGATTGTGTGGGGAAGGGGGCAGAGGAATCATCTCCCAAATTTCTTTGCTACTTTAAGATCGTCTCCTTAAAAATCGTTGATTGCTAGTTAAAGAGGGCGAAATAGGATTAAGTTTAGAATCATAGGTAAATTTAGAAATGGAATAGGCCTTTGAGGTAAAACCACTACAATTTCTCACAAACATCGTTCGCAATTACCGAGTCTGTATCGATTGTAATGGCTATTAGGGCTTCTAATATGGACCTGATTTTTCAACATCTAAGAGTACATGAACATTGTCGTAGGACTGTAACCGAATCCAGCGAATGAAGTTCCGGGCCAAACCCGATTGCAGTGGTCATTATTTCGGCCCAATTCCAAGTCCAGTTACCCTCCGATTCCAAGCCAATTCAGATTCCAGGTTTCCCAATTCCCGGCCAGTTCCGAGTCCGGCCATTTGACAATGTAGCGCCTCATACAAATACTTTTTGAACTGTTTGCAATTACATGTATGATGAAAAAGGACAATTTTCAGGAGTCAATATCATACTCTGGCTGACCCTGTAAATTAGTTGACTGTATGTGACCATTTTCTCCTTTAATTGTGCACCAATAATAATGTTGCCCTGTCACATTAATGAAATTTTTATTTTTGTGGACTCGACTGGAATCGGCTCCGAGTCCTAGTCCAGCTGAGTCCATTCCGGGCCAATTCCGATTCCGTGACCTCCCATCTCGGGCCTATTCCGAGTCTGGTGAAAAACGGACTCTAGTCCGAGTCCGGACTCGAATGGACAGCCCTGCATTTTCGATCGTCCATCCTTTCTACACAAATCAACATCTAAGTTAACGTTGTGAAAGGTTTAGAAATAAAGTTTATTGTTCGTTGTTCGAATATATAATCTTTGAAGTTCGATTTCTTTGTACCTTTATAAATATAAAAATTTATAATCAAGACTCATCAGAACAATAATAAGCACAATAAAACATAGAATACAATAAAATCAAACAATAAACATGTAAAACAATGACAGGGTAAACTGTAAACCATAGAAAAGAATTCACGGGGATTAGAAAACAGAAAGCACCTCTGTGAATAAACGACAGTTTTTAGAGAATGTTTTAAAAGAGTGGCAAGATAGTTGAATTTCACAAATTATACTGGGTGCTGAGGAACGACATAGAGCTGTGATCTGAGTGGAGAGCGTGACCTTGGACTGGATACGAAAGAAGCGCACCGAAAAAGAGAAAACTTTTTAAATTAGCATTTAAGTAGCACCTCGTACACTCTTTACCGAATTAATCACTTTAAGGACAATTAAGCGATTGGAGGAAAAATTGATTTGTGTGGAAATACTGCAGTACTAAAAACTGACCATCTTGGGGTGATCTGATTCAACTTCTTAGAGAAAGTCGGCGACTCGGCTGTATTTAGAGAAAAGCGAGGGAATTTTGTCTGTTGTGTAAAAAAGAACTTGGCCCACCATCCCTGACAGTCTGAATCTTGCTCACCCAACTGATGTTTTATCTTGTTTGGGGAAAAGATGTTACTGTAAAGAGATATCTTTGTCCATATGAAGTTATTTTGTTATATCTTCACAGTAATTTTGTGTGTTTTGGGAATGATAGGCTCTAGTTTTTTTGAGCAACTGCACTTTCCCAATAGTTATAATCCCTTTTGTAGTATTTAAATATACCTTTGTTGTAGAAAATGACTACTTTCATACATATATATTAAATTGGATACTTAATTGAATAAAAAAACTCCATTACAGATCTATCAATGAAGGTGGTTGTCAGTAGAAGAATTTTTCTTCACAACTCCAGATAATGAAATGTAAGGTATTGGACATTTTTCAACGATATGTTGCAATTTAGGTATTCAGCATTTAGTCAGTCTGCTGTGGTCACATTTTAGAATATCACCACTTCAAATAATCTGCTTTAGCTTGTACTTTATAACATTCAACTTATGAAATGAAGTTTGGTAACTTTACATGACTAAATATTCAGTTAGAATGTAATACCTGCCTTTTTATTGGCTCATGTCTGGGTGGGCCCTATTTAAGCTGTAATGAGAATTATTGAAAAAGAACGTGCCCGAAGAAAACCGTTACGGATCATGAGCAACTTTCCAACATAAGTAATCTGATTCGATTTTAATTTCCGTACATTGCTTTTACTTTATTTTCGTAATGAATAAAGTTTGGAAAAGTTTGAGGTTGTATTGAATACTTCTCAGATTTGTTGTCTTCCACAACGATTGGAGAAACTGAACATTTTTCCAAATGAACCAGCGGACATTTTGAATAGTGTAGCCAACACAATAACAACCTCACTATTATCAAGAAGGCAATTCATAAAATTGAAGATTCCATCTCCCCCAACTTCTGTACAAACTTTGTGGACACAGTTTTCCACATACTGAAAAGCAGATATGGACTAGAGCCAATGTTACTCGACCTTCTACATTTGACCACTGAACCATATCATTAATGACGCATGCAGACGTTTTCTTGGCCAGGTAGCAGTCCACCAAGTTTAAAATTGAGCTGACTTAACCGTTTAAGAGGAGTTCGCAACGCACAGTTTTGCTCATTCATATTTGCTCATTTACATACACCCATAAACACAGACACTCACACGCAGCTTTGAGTTTGTTTTTAGGTAACACTGAGGACCTATACAATGGATTTCAGGTCCTCAGAAGAAAATACAATAGATTTCTTATGTCTTCTGAAGTTTAACAATAGACAGTCTATTGTTAAAGTTAGGGTTAAGGAAGGAAACACAAAGGAGATAACAATGAGGTCCTCAGATTGTATGTAAAATCGACTTGCATGCACTTGTGATGTAAGGTTAGGTACACTATCTCATAATCTCACTGAACATTGCAAGTAGGGATATAAGAGAATTATTAGCAGAAAATTGTTGATATTGTTGACGTGTAACCGTGGTTTTAAAATGACCTAAAATATACGTGGGTCAGACCTTATTTTGTTAATACGGGTCCGTGCATATCATAGTCATAGGTGATGATCTCCTTCTCAAAAGCTCCCTTTTTCTTATCCCCAATTCTTCTGACCTCTTTCGAAATGGTCAAGTTGTGTATGGCACTTCGACTTAGTAACTGAACGTTTGGAGTGCAGATCTACATGATCTGATGATCGAACGACTTGGTCCAGGGGTGGCACCAGAATTTGCCCGACGGGGAGAGGGAGACTCCCCAATGGGGGGGCAGCGATCCAAAGCCCCGACAGCCCCGGTGCGGTCAAAGGGGTTGGTTACGGCAGACTTGGAGGAAACGTGTACTATACCATGCCATTGCGGGGCATATATTGCACAAAATTGGTATATACTAGAAGAACATAGTTCCCCGCTGATTTAATGTTTTTCCCGGAATCTAAACTTTGAAATTGCAAAGCGTGCGCAGCGCGCGAAATTTTTGGGGGTAAACCTACACTAAAAAGAATTTTTTCTTATTTTAAGCTTATTTACGCCAACCGTCGGTCAGAGCAGTTGGGTCTTATCGGGTTTAAATTACATTGTACTTCCCCCCTCAGGTCACTAGCCGTACGGCACGACAACAGAAGAGAATATTAATTAGATTTAGCGAATGAGAAGAAGATTCCGGATATTAACATAAATCCAAATATTCTACTTATTAAGTTTCTGGAAAAGGTGGAAAAGGTTTGTACTCTATTTAGCTTTAAGTAACGGGTCGGAACTGAGGAAGAGTGGGCAAAGCGTACCGAAAATTTTGGATTTTATCGCAGAAATGAACCTTTTGAATACTAAAATAAGTAAGCCGACTACCTGGAGTATGGATGGCGACAGACATTTCCCGACAAGGGGGACGGGGCATGCCAGCCCGACCCCAAGTTCCAACAGCCCCTATGTCGAGGGTGGTGAGAAGGTGTATGAAGGAGCCAAAACTATTCCATGCCACTACAAGGCATATTTTACATTATTTTCACATGATACTTCAAGAGTCGAGTTGCGCACTGATAGTGTTCTTTAGAGGGTGAATCGTGAAATTTGCAAAGCGCGCAAAAAGTTTTGGCAGGCTTATAAAAAATATACGTTATCATTAAGAACAAAAAAAGGAAAACTGTAGGGGTTGTAGACCGTATCGGTGATAACGTATACTTTGTATCGAAACATGGACTATTCGATGAGATAGCCATACTTTGCTTCGCGAGTCGCTCTCCACCTGAGCGTACCGTATGACACACACAAGACAACAGCAACTAGGCTTTTGAGATATGGGATAAAATTTACGACCTCTACATAAACTGAGTGCTCCTACATATTACTTGGTAAGATGGACACTTGTGCTACTAGCTGTGTTGAATGGAACTGTTGAATAAACAGGAGTGACTCTACAGCAATTTTTGGGTTTTATTAAAGAAATTGTTCTCTTGAGAGCAAAAAAAAAACAAAACAGGTAAACCTTCGGGGCAACTAGCGCCGTCGGGGACTGCATATCGTATCGACTAAGACTCCCCAACGAAAATGTGAAAATTTTCCAACGGGGGAGGGGAAGCCTTCCACGACGGGGCATGCCCCCGCCTCCCTTGGCGCCACCCCTGACTTGGTCAAACAGAAAGGTGTTTATCTTGAAGCTCAATGGGGTAGGGGGAAAATGGACAAGAGAAATGAAATGCGATTCAAGACGACTTCTGGTATGTGGTGACTGTTTCAGTAATTATTACAAACACCTTTGTGCAATGGAAGACCCTTTTTGCCTTGCAATCAGTCACCCGAATCTTTTGGACTTGGAAATCGCTGGATATTTCTTACTAACTCTTTTGGGGCACTTAAAACTGATTTTCGGTGTTCAATCAGTCCCATAGTCACTTACACTCTAAAAACAGTTGAGCAAACATAGCACACGACAAATTGTTGTGGAAAAAAGTTGTTAAAAGTTGGGCAAAACATCACGATATTCCCTTATTATTGTTTAAATTTTGCCCAATATATTTAGCAAAGTGTGCTAAAAAATGTAGCATGTGCTATGTTTCTCCAACGTTGAGTATTTTTTGCCCAACTGTTCTTAGAGTGTACAGGGAAGTTGCCCATTGAGCTCCCACCACGGTTACACCTCTGGATCCCATCAGACATCCTAACGGTGGACCTGGGTACCACGCCATGATACTAGGAAGTCTTCTTCGCTTCGTGATGCACCTTCGGTGTACTTGTTCCCAGGGCTGTACCCTAGTCCACCTATCACAATTCCGAACTAATTCCGATTCCAGCGTCCCCAGTTCCGAGCCAATTCCGAGCCCTGCCATTTGACAATGTAGCGCTTCATACGAATGTTTTTGTGCTATAAACAATTACACTTATGATGAAAACGGACAGTTTTTAGGGGTCAATTTCATATTTTGGCTGACCCTGTAATTTAGTTGACTGTATGTGATCATTTACTTATTAAATTATATCAATAAAAATTATAACAGTAATGATGTTGCCCGGGTAAAATTAATGAAACTTTTAGTTTTGTGGACTGGAATCAGCTCGGAGTCCGAGTCTATAACTGAGCCCATTGCAAGCCAATTCCGATTCGGTGACTTCCCATTTCGGGCCAGATTTGAGTTCGGCGAAAAACGGACTCGAGTCCGGAATCGACTCCTAGTCCGGACTCGGATGTTACAGCCCTGCTTGCTCCCCCAACCTTTTCCCTGCAGAAATTGGTAGGATTTCACGATATTCTTGTTCGCGATTTTCACTCGGGCACCTATTTTAACAACCCTGGGATCTAAACATGGACATAATTAAGAATGCAATGAAAATAAAAGCATGAGGTTATCCACCTTCACTTAGCACCATGCTTAATAAATCAGAATTACTTCCTTGTAACTTGAAGACGATCTAAAGAAATCATTAAGTTTTACAATAAGTTGAAACAAGGAAGTTGGAACCAGGTAAATTTGTTTTTGTTTGTGACTGTCTGATAACCAGACACTCTCGGGAGAAGTTTAGCATTGGTACTTTTAAGTTACAAATTACTTTTTATTTGCGCTCGTATGAAATCAGGAACCGAATCATACTATGAACTACAGCCTAGCCATACCTCAGAGCGGTAGGACAATCAAATGCATCAAAGTTTACTTCAAACCTGACTCTCTACCCAAGGCAACTTAAATATGTCGACGGTAGCCCTGTTGTTCCCCAGAGAGGATATAGCGCCCAGGAAGAAACAGCCTACTGTACCAGTATTGCTGAAGTTTGTGATGATCATTCTAGGCATCGTGAGCCTAAAACCCCCCTCGCGAATCGAAGAAAACGTCTTTGGTAAGTACAAATGCACCAAAAACAATGGCAGAAGGTTCCATTTTTAAAGTCTTCGGTATGACCCGGCCAGGATTCGAACCCTAGACCTTCCGGCTGCAGACATGTTAAGTTGTATTAGGGCAATAGTAGGTTTAGTTCCTAAAAGACTTTTTAGGAGGACAAAAGTTTTTGTAGGAGGGAGAATGCCCT
>WURT03179916.1:0-10278 GCA_009936505.3 Holothuria glaberrima | reverse complement strand
ATTCTTTCAAACTTTTTCCATGTTCTTGCTACAAAAGGTTCTAAATCACACTCAACTATGAATTTTCAACCATTTAGAATTTTCTTAGTTTTAAGAGGAGGTTAAATACTGCTTTGGTGTCCCTGTTATGTTGGTCAATTTACAGGCAGGTATATGTCTGAGTGAGTCCCCTCCTGTGTACATAATGCAGTACGTAAAAATATTTGTATTTTTTATAAATGCTGATAATACTCTATCATGAAAAAAAATTTCCATCAGTTAAGATGATTTTTAAATTTTGACCTCATTTCACACTTTTGGACCCCTTATTTATAGATTCAGCCATTCATCCACATACCGGGCAAGAGTAGTCCCAATGTTACTTTGAAAGCAGCACATACAGCACAGTAGAGTATACACCATACATTACAGTACCCTTCTGCTCATCAAAGGTAAACTAAGAGTTCCTACATACGGGTCTATAAAATCTTAGCAATTCCTAAACAAAAATTTGTCATATGATAGGGATAATCAAACAATCCACAGAAGTTGTTAGATGAATACAGTACATTTGCTCTTTCATTTTCCAGAGTCAAAACTAGAGCACAAATGGTGCAGAAGCTCATACCTTCAACCAAGGGTCCCTGGATTTTTGTCTTTTACTGGTACAAGTTCCATATGACTTTAAATGACCTGAAATGACTTATGACATGGGACCTTGGACCAAAACTTGCAGAAAAACATGAACAGATCACTAGCCAAGCATCATTATGACAAGCAGTCAACTCTGTATAACATTTAAGTGGAGGAGGGGTTAACCATTTTGCAAAATATTGAAGAATGGGCCCAACGGCTCATCTCGGGCTTGGACCCAACATTAGTGTGACTCTGAAGGTACCACTAACCGAGTTTCATTATGACAAACCATCAACATTGTCCAAAAGAATCTGTAGTTGAAGAAGCATTTTGCAGATTTTCATTAAATGAGCCATAGGGCTCACATGGGACCTTGGTCAAAAACTTCCAGAATACCATAAAGAGATCACTAACCAAGCATCATTATGACAGGCCTTCAACTCTGTTTAACATTAACTGGAGGAAAAGTTAGTCACTATATGCAATATTTCACACAATGGACCCGACAATCCATCTTGGGCGTTGGACCCAAAATTCCTGAACACCCTGAAGGTACCACTAAGGTACCACTAACTGAATGCCATTATGACAAACCATCAATATTGTACAAGAGAGTTTGTAGGAGAAAACGCATTTTGCAGATTTTCATAAAATGGGCCATAAGGCCCACATGTGACCTTGGACCAAAACTTCCAGAATACCATAAACATCTCGGGCCTTGGACCCAAAATCCCTGAACACCCTGAAGTGACCAATAATAGAGTATCATTGTGACAAACTATCAACACTGTACAAGAGAATCTGTAGGAGATGCATTTTGCAGGATTTCATAAAATGGGCCACACTTACCACATGGGACCTTGGACCAAAAATTTCTGAACACCCCAAATGGCTCACAGCTCAAGGAACATCATGTCCAAGTTTCAAACAAATCCATCAAAGCATGTAGCACATTCCGAACGGTTGTGGACAGACAGACAGACAGACAGACAGACAGACAGACAATGATGCCTTGTGATCACAATACTGTAGCTCACACCAGCATGCCGGTATGAGCTAAAAATGCAACAGTTCATACAGTGTACAGTAGACCAACACATTTGGTTGTCAATGTCCTTGCTTTTTTTTTCTTTTCCAAGAACAAATCAAAGACCCATGGCCTCTCTGTGAACTCAAGTGTAAAAAAAAACTAGATTAGACTGTCTGATGAGGGATGAAATCCTTGTACTGCAGCATATTTAACTCCACTATCTTACTATGCATACAGCTAAGTGAAGGTTTCAAGATGCTGATAACATTCAGAGGGCATTAGTGTGCTCTACTGTACAATTAAACCCTTCAAATCAGGGAACCAGCCAGTTTTATCTGGGATGTACAGTAACCTCTGTTCTTGTTCTCTAATGACACATACTGTATATGTAACTCAAGCTCTCATTACAGTTGTTTGGAGTACAAACACAGGCATACAGTACAAGGCAGATGGGGAATAGAGGATAACCCCCCCCCCCGGTCAAAAAGGTGATGATAACGAAAGTTACACATTTTCTTCCCTTCCCTCTCCTTTTCCTCCACAACACAATCATACACAAAATCCCAACTGGGAGAAATCAATTTCCTTGTCTCTCATATTTTGCTTTCGATTGTCATTGAAGTATATAAATATTTTATTTCTCTGATATTCCTCTTACTTTCCTTGGTTGTAAACAGTCAGATATTGTAGCAAGGTTCAACGCAAAGACTTGGAGTTGTCTGCATGGAATACAAAGTGCAATACTAGTAGTCAGTACACTATACATGTAGCACCAACCAGACATTGAAATTGAATACTGTGGTGTCTCATATATGTACTGTATAGACGGCATACTACTATGCACACCGTCACCCTGAGTGTGTGACTCCAAGTATTAAACACTAACTGCATAAAACTCAGGCCAGATGGAGAGATGAGGACAGATCCCATGTTACCGTACTATACCTTTGGACAACAGTAGGTTACATGTACAGTAGATTTACCTTGAACTACTGTACATAGTACTGTACTTGGACCCTAGAATGAACTGGGAAGTAAAAACTCCATGTACAGGTATGACAACTTGCTTGTTTAATCCTTCTAAAGTACAGTAGTCTCACTTAAAATGTTGAAGGTAACTATGAGTTTCATTCTTTGAAGGAGTTATCTGTCTGAGAGAGTCAACCACAGTAGAGTACAGCAGGGTTCCCAGCATTCCAAGAAAATAAAATTCCATGATTTTTCCATGATGAAATTTCAAAATTCCAGGATGAAAACCTTTACTATTTCCTGTCCAGATAAAAGAACAGTCATTACAGTACTGAACTAGATTAACTGAAAGCTGTACTTTTTACACCAGTTTACAGCATTGTTTACACTTAGTTTAATGTGAACATGTACTGTAAAAGTATCACAAAGGCATAAAATGGCCTCCTTTCCAACCCCTTACAGTCTTCCATTCCTCGCCTCAGGGAGCCGCAGATTGAATGGAACTCCATGCATATGAAGTTCCATTCAGTCGAAGTTCTATTCAGTGTGGGATTTTCAGAGTGAGCCCTAGCCTTCGGAGTCAGCAAATCGCAGCCTGTCAGCAAATTGTGGTTGAATCCTTGCATCCGACTTATAGAAACTTAGTCAAAAATATACAAAACAATTTGTAGGACAATCATTTTAGTGCTATTTTTGGAATCTTTATTTGGGGTACACTTAGTACTTTTCCTTTTACACAATAATGTTAGCTTAGGCCACATTATGATGTAATAGGAGAAACAGCTCTGGAGGCAAGATGTGCTACTCCCTTTTGGCTTTTTAGTGCTGAGATGCTTTAGTTCATGTACCACAACCACCTAAGCACACTAAAAAGCAACCATAGCCAATCAATTCTTCCGTGTTTGTCTTTGGCTAATCAAATTCCATGATTTTTCTAGGATTTGAAGCATTTTGCCTCAAATTCCATGACTTTTCTAGGATTTAAAGCAACTTTTTTAAATTCCATGACTTTTCCAGGTTTTCCAGGTAAGGCTGGGAACCCTGTACAGTGCATTTCAGGTAACTACACCGTACAAGGCTGTTCACACATTGAGAACCAGTTTTGGTTTGATTCAGTTTTGAAATTTTTGCACAACCGAAAAACCGGTCGTTGAAAAAAAAACAGTCTATAACTGACTGTGGTATGATTTGTTACAAAATTTCATTTCGCCACACATTTCACACTTTTTTGCCACAAAGTCCACTACCCTTTTAAAAGAAATGTATGGGAATTTGTCGATAATAACTTAGATAAAACTTCTGACAATTTCCTAAACATTGCTAGACCTCATACTTGGTACGTATGCAAGGCGAATGCACTTTTGAAAAACAGGTTTTAATTTATAAACAGGTTTTAGCGGGCCGCAGACACCTGTTTCTGGTTTTGGGCTAACTGTCACAGCCTTATTTCAGGGCTCCAAACAATACAGTAAAAATTGTAAATTTTGGCAAGGTCACATGGTGGCCTCCACTGGCAGAAGCTTTTCAGGTCAACCATGGCATGGAAACTAAGCTACTTCCATGGGTCAACAAGGTCAAGCAAGAGGAATCAATAAACCCACTGTTCAGTCTGCATAAGATCCATTTGTTCAGTACAAAGGTCCATTTCTTATACAGAACTTGGGTGTATGTTATGCTGTAGTCCAAGATGACCAAAAGTTGTGGCACACAAGGAAAACATTTGAGGAAGTTGATAGAAATTTCACCAAATGTTGCAAACATAGCTGATACTGTATGTCCCCAGGTGGAAGATTTAGACGTACCGAACATACCATACAGTATACCACAAAGTAACATTTTTAAGCTCTACAAATGAAAGTCATGTACAGTACAGAAAGAGAGTATTACATTAAACATCTACTGTAACCTTTTTCTTGTGATGTACAGCATCAAACCCTGATTGTAAGAAAATGTTATGGTTACATCTGTTAATTGGACAGCCTGCCTGTCTTCTGGTTTGTCTGAATGAAAATGTGCCATTTATTCTCTTCTTCAATAAAATTAAAATGTGCTTGCTCCTTCAGACAACCAACTTGTTACTTTCTACTTGTCCATCACAACATCATGGGTATACTGTAACCAGACAATAGTCAAAACAAACCCTGCCTTAATACAGGTGCTCTCACCATTTGGCATTCATATTCCTTTATACTGTTTCATAAGTGAAAGTTTAATACCACATTTTTATTAAATACTTATATGGAGCTTGTTATTGTGTAAAACAACAGTATTAAAACTGCTCAATACAGATTTTTTTCTTATTTATATGGGGCTGGTCTTATTGTGTACACAAACAGTAGGCTGCACAATAAGACTATTTTCTAATTTATTACAGTATTATAGTCTTTCTAAAATAGGCCTAGTTAGTGTGACTAAGTTTATCTACTGTAGTGACTGTAGTAACTGTAATGCATTTTGAACAAAATGGTTGAAGTGACTTCAGAATACAATGCACAGCCAAAAGAACACCCCTGACGAATTACCGGGAGTTATTTATCACAGTCCATTTTAGTTCACCCTGTAACTACATTCAGTATCTTTGTTTAACAGTGTGGTGGGATCTTCTTTGTAGTTTCAGTGTTAGAGAACAGAGGGCATGCAAGAACCAAGTTGTCATCTGTCAACATTAGAGGTACTGTATAGTACCCTCACTTTCTCTGGGACTGAGCCTAGTACAGTACACCCTTACAGTGGATCAGGAGCAGGTGCAATCCCACTGAACTCGTCCTCTCTTGCACTGAATCTTCCATCATTTTATTGGAGGTTAATGCAATCGCACCTCCAGAGTGTCAGTGGTATTAGGGTGTTCACGCTTTATACGTCACTGGTTGGCATTGGTTGCCATTTAGCATGCGCAAAAGCACTTGCATGTGTGTTAGGTGTTGTGCGTGTAAACACTTGCGCGATTGCACGCAGAAAGTAGGTGAATTGGAATCTACCTTTCATTGTGACGACAGTGTACACGCACCTTACCAACTCTTTGGACGCCCGGCTGTGACGGCATTTGTTTGTAAGCACTGAATGAGTTTATAGCATGTTTTCAAGGGGTGTACTGTAGCATTCTGCAGTTGGACAAATAGTTTTCCAAATCCTTTAGTTTACTGAGGCAGTTAATAACTTATGCCTGAATTGTGCATGGATACAGTGATTACACTTTAGCAAGATGTTTACAACATGATTGGACAAAACTACTGCCAAGTCAACACACTTATGGATAAAGTAAACAATTTACAGTGGGTGGACAGTATATACTATATATCAAATACAATATTTCTTTTCGTTTTTAATCACTGTTACAGTACTATACATGCATTATGTACATGTACAGAACAGTTGTACACAGTGTCACACCATTGAACTACCTGTACTGTACACAATAGTGCTTGCAAAGTAAAGAACTCATTGCAGCCTTGAACATGGCCATAGGGATTGAACTTTGACTTGTTGAGAGAACTGGTTTTCAACTCTGGCAAATTTGTCTCCAAGCCTACACATGTAACTTAAGAGAAATTGCGAGGAATGATGAGCCCATTGTACCTTGCAGTTTGCAGCAAAGGCTGTGTTCCCACTTGATGCCCTAATGCTAATCCCCCCAAGCTGAGTCAACTGGAAAATTTTAAGGCCAACCCCAAGAGTGCTCCTACTTGAAACCCTGTGTAAGATCTGATACCTCCTCCAGTTCAAGAGACAGGAAGTTGCATCGCTCAAACTATGTCTGCAGGTCATGTTTTGGACATGAGATAACAAGCTGCACAGCATAAGTCATTCATTTGCTTTAATCTCAGGTAACCTTGATCCCCTGTTGCATTCCCACTTGTTTTTTTGATCGCCTGCGCACGGTGTGATCCTCCCCGAAGGGGCGATCAAGCTCTCGAGATCTGATACAAAGAACGAGAGCATCCCCACTTGCAAATGGATCCCCTGCTCAGGGTCAGATCAGATCAGGATCTGACCTGCTTGTACTCAAGTGGGAACATACTCAAAGATTTACAATCAACCTTAGCAACTGTGAGTATGGTTTGTATAATGGTGTGCTTCTTTTGAATGCAATTTATATGTAATCTTAGACAAGGACAGTGATTCCTAATTGTTGGCAAGCCTCATTTTTCATCAGGCCACATACTCTCAGCTGGCATGGCCATAAATTTGTCCAAGGTGGAGGCTTTCATATGTTCACATTATTGAACATAACCACAGGAGCTTCAAGTGCATGCCACCACTGGGCTTTGGGCCAGGCAGTACTGGAATACTGTAAGAAAAGACATTTAACATTTAAGTCAAGTGTAACTTCATTTAACATTGTAAAAGTTATCCATTGCATTGAATTCACTCCTGTAATCTTTCTTCCTGTTTCTTTTCTTTCTCTTTCATTGAGGTCCTTTACAACCCCTTTTTGGGACTGATCTGATTTCCCAACCCTTAGGGAAAAGCATACATCCGTACAGGTGCATCTATGGCAAGGTCCAGGTTGCTTTCCCATGCAAACTTTGAAAGTGAAAACCATACATGTGTGATATTCCACCTTCTTAATCATGCCCTACAGTACAATGTCAACTGTGTCTGACTGTGTAAAATCACATTGTACTGTACCTAGGGTAGAGTGGACAATATTCCACCCTTCAATTTTTTTTTCCCCTTCTGATACTGTACAGTAGCTATTAAATGAAATAAAATATCACCATTGATTTACTAGTACCTTACTAGTACCTTGGTAATATTTTTCTCTCCTCTCCATTCCACACATTATTCCTTAGGTCAAAGGATCAGTCTCTCTGACCCCAAAGATTTCATGATAAAATAGGAATATGTATTGTAGTATACAGTTTAATTTGATAATGTGACTCGTTGTCCATTCCTTACTATGAACACAAGCAATGTTCTGGAGTGAATGTGCAGATGCTTGAATGGGGAGTGAATGATTTCACCAGTATCAGTCTTGGAGTGGATGCCCAGATGCTCAGGGGTGGAGACAGATTTTTGGGTGCAGGATAAACAGTGTCTTATTACACCCACGCATCGAGACTCAAGGTGATGTTCAAGAGTGGCCCTTTTTTCTATAAGCCTAAGTGTAGTTTTACCAATTCAAAATGGGCTCAGCCCATGACTATCAGGTTTTGTTAATTTTAGAGGGCACCAGAACTGTTCCCTCTTGCCATACAATAGGTTTTTTTTTCCTTTCCACTATGGCAGCGATGCAATATCTATTGCAGACTGCTATGGTAGAATGTACTGATGGAATGGCAGTGCTAGACTAGGCTAGGCCTCATAATACATTGCTTTGGAAAGACGACAATACCTTTTAAACGAAATGGGTAGAAAACAGAAAGTGCCTAGGCTAGGCCTAGCCTCGAAATTAATTTTCTTCCTACTGCAAAACTGGAACCTAAAATCCTAATTTACTGTCATAAATGATTCCTTTTCATATCTTACACTACAGTAATACTGCTGTTATTTTTCAACTGTTTACACCTCGAAAAGTTCCAAAACTTTGAAATAAAATCATCAACTTTGCCACTTCGTTAAAATTTACTGTTGCAGTTTTGAGATATGTTGTTTCAGCAAACCTCAAGGAGGTAGTGACAAAATTGTTCTAGATTTCAGTATAAAGGCTAACTTTACTCATGCTAAAGAGCTCTTAAACATAGATTGGGCTGCTCGTTTGTCTCACTTAGGCCCTGCTGAGGCTTATAGTGTTTTCAGATATATTGTTTCAAACACTACAAAGTTATGTATCCCACTTAAGAAAGCTGTTGTAAAAAATAGACTAATTTGGATTTCTAGGGAGGTAATTAGGGCAGCCAGGAAGAAACGTAAATGTTGGCATCACTATAGGGTCAGTAAGAATTCTAATGACTTTGCAGTCTACAAGAGTCAGGAGGTCTTAGTTAAAAATTTGGTTATGGACACTAAAGCTAGGTTCGAAAAGCAGTTGGCCAAGGAGGTTAAGGTTAATCCAAAATCTTTTCATGCCTATGTCAGGTCTAAGCAGCTAGTTAAGGAGGGTGTTGGACCGCTTCAAGGTAAGGAAGGTTCATTAGTGAGTGATCATCAGGATATGGCTAATTTGTTAAATGATTATTTTGTGTCTGTTTTTACCAAGGAATCATTTACAGTATCTTGGGGACTTGTGGGGGTTCTGAGAACTCTTCTTCAATTAGTGATATTGTTTTCTCTGAGGAAATGGTTTGTAATAAATTAAAGAGTTTAAAGACTAGTAAGGCCCCTGGGCCAGATGGGATCCATCCTGCCATCCTTCATGAATGGTCCGAGATTTTGTCAGTTCCTCTATCAATTATTTTTCAGAAGTGTCTAGATTCAAACTTTGTTCCTGCTGACTGGCATATAGCTAATGTCACTCCAATTTTCAAAAAGGGGGATCAGAGCTTGCCTTGTAATTACAGGCCGGTCAGTTTAACCAGTGTTGTGTGCAAAGTTATGGAATCTTTAATCAAGGACTGTTTGCTTAAGTATCTTTTAGATAATGGGCTGCTCAATCTGTCTCAGCATGGTTTCCTGCCCAGTAGGTCTTGTGTTACTAATTTACTGAGCTATATTGAGGATGTTTCTTTATCTCTTGATTCTGGTTCCAGTGTTGATGTCATTTACCTTGATTTTCAAAAAGCTTTTGATAAAGTTCCTTAAGGTAGACTCATTGTAAAACTGCAAAGGTTAGGCATCAAGGGCAGGTGTGCTGACTGGATCAATTCTTGGCTCAATGATAGATCTCAGAGAGTTGTTGTTAATGGTAATTTCTCTTCTTGGAAAGAAGTTTCAAGTGGAGTGCCACAGGATTCTGTTCTTGCCCCCTTTCGTTTCTTAATTTTCATAAATGATATTGATGGCTCTCTCACGTCTAGTATAAGTAAGTTTGCTGATGATACTAAGCTCTATAGGAAGGTTAGTGATAAGGATGATGCTTCACTGCTGCAAAAAGACTTGGATAGGTTATTTTCATGGTCTCAGACCTGGCAAATGTCTTTTAATGCTGATAAGTGCAAAGTTCTTCACTTTGGTCCTAAAAATTCCAGCTTTAATTATACCATGAATGGTAGCGTTTTGAATAATGTGACTTTTGAGAAATATCTGGGGTTAGTTATCACAGGGGATTTAAAGCCATCTAGGCAGTGTGCAGCTACTGCTGCAGGGGCTAATAGGGTGCTTGGGTTGATCAAGAGGAATTTTAATAGTTTTAGTAAAGAAATTGTACTAAATTTGTGTAAGCAGTTGGTAAGACCCGACTTTCCTGTGCAGGCCATCTCAACTATGCTGTGCAGGCCTGGAGTCCCTTCTATGAAAAGGACAAATTTCTTTCAGAGCAAGTTCAGAGAAGAGCCACTCACCTTATACCTATGGTGAAAAATCTACCTTATCACCTTAGACTTAAGCATCTTGGGCTAACAACCCTGGAGTTGAGAAGGATTAGGGTGGACATGCTCCAGGTTTACAAGTTTCTTTCTGAAAAGAATCCTTTGTTAGCTTGTAGCTAATTGAAGCAGTGTGTAATTTTAACGGTCGTCCCGTCATCCGAGACGACCTGAATTTTCGACAGACAACCAAATGTTGCAAAAACCTGTGCTCGAGGTTGTCCTTCGGACTACCAAAAATTCAGTATTCTCATTGTCAAA
>WURT03179905.1:0-10278 GCA_009936505.3 Holothuria glaberrima | reverse complement strand
ATTTCCCAAGAATTCCCAAGAAAATCCCAACATTTTCTATGGCAAGGAATCACTAAGCCTTTGGGCTGTCTGGTTTGCTTTTGGAATTGCGAATGACTGAGCTCCATTGTCGAAATATTAGCGACGACATACTGCTGAAAATTTCTTTTCTAAAAATGCAAATTATTTTTTTTTCATTTCATTAAAAATTTCATTGAATTAAGTGTCCTATTTTCCCCAAACTAAGAAACTTTAATACATACTCAAAAATAATAACTTTTACAAGAATTTCGACTTAGCGCCATTAATCAAAAGAATTCTGTTTGACGCCAGTCTATTCACATGCCAAATTTTTCAGTTTAACAGTTACCTTAGCAATTTTTATGCAATCGTCTACATCTGTTTCTGATATTGTTTGATACAGTTACAGCTGGAATTTATTTTTATTTAACTAATTGAAAACTTTTGGGAAAAAAGGAATTTCAAAAAGTTTCTTCCAAGTTTAATCCAAAACCTCCCTTATTCTGACTTTTTGATATTACAGACAAACAAAAAATTTCCCAACACAAGATTAAAACCAAAGCATACACTCTAAAAAGCGTGTTTAGGAATTAAACACATTTTTGCCCCCACTTTGGAAACATATTTCTATCCTAAACACTCATGTTTAGTTCCTAAACACTGTGTGTTTAATTACTAAACATCATGTGTTTAATTCCTGAACATGTTTAGACTTTAAACGTGTTTCCAAGGTGGGGGCAAAAAAGTGTTTAGAAAAGTGTTTAATTCATAAACACTGTTTTTACAGTGTATTTGCGTTTGCTGCTTGCAGAATGTTTTCAGTATTTTTTTTTTTGTATCCTTAACACTTAACAATGAGCAGGCCTCCGAACCTTATTTAACTATGCCAGTTTAATTTCAGAGTCTTCCTTTTGTTTTTTATCTTCAAAGGAGTTTCAGAACAAACAATCCTTGCATATTAAAGTATGAATTTGATAAATCAGTTGCCAAAATATTGTCACATAGTTAAAAAAGCAATTTATGAATAAGGCACACCTGGGTATACTTCTTCAAATTGGGAATACTACGATTAAGGCCCACAGCCAGGCAAGATATTGAAGAGGACAAAACAGCTTCCAGAGGGAGGGCGAAATCATTTCTATGGGTGGGGGGTGGGCGAAACATTCAAAATTCCATTAAAGCAATGCTTATATTGAATTTTCTAGGGAGGAGGCGTTAAGTTTTCAAGGGAGCACCGCTCCCTATGGCACTGCCTCCTTGGTTACGGGTTTGCTGCTATTTTAAAGCTCCCAGTCTCGATCAAAAGGAACCAGGCTAAAAACGCCAAAATGTAAAAGGAATTATCCAGTGGCAAAATATTGAAATAATCATGGACGGCGATCACGGGGGACAGGGGGACATGCCTTCAATATCTGAGAAATCGCCCATTGACTGTGATATTTCACACAGTAAATTATTTGAAAATGGGTTCATGCCCCCCCCCCCCCGCATGTTGAGAACAAATCGCCTCCACTGAAAATATCTTTATTTTGTGCTGGCGTAATTTGAATAGCGTGCTGTTTTAAAGACTTAAGAACTTTCACACAAATGTTTATTTTAAAGGCAACAGGCATTTAGTCCGCCTCAAAATTGTTTGAAAAATCAGCAAACTCTTGCAAATCTCCTCTTATTGTATTACAAGCGCCTCTGAACACGTTTTGGGGAGAAATTCTCCTTGAATTTCACAATTAACTAACATAAATACTGTCATATGATCAAAATAGGCCATTTACGAACTAGACTGATGGGGCATACTAACTCTGATTGGGGTGACTGCATTTTCCCTTTAAGCAGTGGTTTTGCATGATGCGAAATCTGTAATGTCATACAGTCAGACAGTTTTGAAGTTGCCAGCATAAGTCTCAAAAAGGCTTATTTATGATTGACCCTTTTAAATACCCTTACTAGTAGTGTCAGATATCAAGGTCAAAAATTTTCTTTGTGAATGAGATGAGCGTGTCAAATTAGAAGCTTAATGGCATGTGATGAAAATATATTTCAATAGAAAATTCTGTAAGATTATGCATGTGACCGGGGTATATGACATGGGCGAAATTGTTTTTAGCTTATTTTATTAAAGGGGATATGGTATCCCTAAACCACAGCCAAACACATTCAGGAATAGCCCTAGAGTTCTAAATACACTTGATGACTGCACTGTGATTGACATTCATTGGAACATAGCTCCACTCTGGCTAATCAACGATGAACTTGTACAGTCAGTTGTGTTCCCATTTAAGCTCTCACACAATGTTTGTCAATGGCCTCAAGGAAATTACACATAAGAAGACCATGAACTGTGGCCCTCTGTCTTAAAAGTGTACTAGACAGGTGCTTTCTGTTTCAAGTAGAGAACAGGCCACAGTCAACTTGGTTGGGAGAATTTTACTGTCTGTGGGTGAGATCAGAGAGCCTTTTAAAGGGTCTAATATTTCCTATTTTTTTTGGCTTTTTCAGATTTTAAAGGATATTACTGAAAGACACTCGAATGTGGACCTTCGAGACCGCCAGTCTACATAATGACCTAACTCCAACTCCCATTTCGAAGTCACATGTGCAACGTTTGTGAACGGCCAGCGACTGACGAAAAGAACGCAGTTGCAGGCCCATAGCCAGGCAAGGTACAGAAGGGGAAGAGGCAAAAACGCTTTCTGGAGGGGTGACACCTGGCAGCTGACGAAGATGGAAAAAAATATGTGGTGCTGTTAAAATTGTAAGATTTTCATAATTTTAGGTGGAGTGTAAATATTTCAAATTTTGCTCTCAGGCAAGCCAGGAGCCAGACGAGAAATTGAAAGGGGGAGGGGGGGGGGAGGGGACAATTCTCAATGTGCAAAATATTTTTAATGTGGCGAGATAAGAAGGCAATGGTAATGAAATTGTCTGAGGTGAACATTTTTCTAGGCGGTCGCCCCGGACTCCCCAATTGGCTACGGGCTTGAAACTACCCGCCCTTGTCAAGGAAGACAATAGTTATATGTAAAGAGGGCCTACATCCATTACCACTTGTCTGTCATGTTGCAAACTCAGTTACTTTTGCTGATGTGTTTTTGCAAGTTTCCATCTTAGCTTTTATTCCATAAAACTGCCCTCCCAGATGTCAAGGTTTCCACAAACAATTTTTGTGCAGTTTCAAGAGACACGAAAATTTCCGTAAGTGAAATGATGGCACATTCGATAGAACGAAGAGACCTTTGAAAATTTGTCCTCTTTGTGGCTCTCTTTGGCAGTATAGACATAAATCAAATTCTTGGAGACCATTAGTATCGAATCTTCATCGGTGTCACTTCAGGGACGCGTTTCCTTTAAAAGTAATATACCGGTATTAAGACATTGATACATTAAATAAATGTAGTATGTCTCCCCCGTGCCTCCCACTTAGGGGAGGATACAGGATTTTACTCCCACCGAAAAAGGGAATGACTAATTTGGTGAGACCCTCGGTTGTGAAAAATTGTTCTGTGGTCGACAAATATTTGTTCTCAAAAATGCTTTAAGGGTTGAAATATTTTAAAGGGATACTGCCTCCTTGGTCTCCCTTAGCTATGGGCCTATTGACAGATTCAAGAAAGAGCACTTACCAAGCTTTGAAAGTTGAACCCACAAATTTTATTTTGAGATCTCATGTTTTAGAAACTTGTATTTAAAAATATAAAAAATACAAAAATTTAACTCCAAAGATCATAATGCAGGGAGATTTATTTTGTCTACCTTACTAATGAAATCATGTTAAAATTATGTTAAAATTATGGTAAAAGGAGTGACGAAAACTACTGTTTTTCAAAAATCATTCTGCAAAATGAAGAGCGATAGTCAAACGAGGCTGTTTGATTAGGACTGGCTTGGCACTGAGAATTTAAGGACCAGTAGTTTTAGTACAAGATGTTTGCACAGTCTTAATTTGCACCGAAAGGTATGAAGTTGCTGTTGAAGCTTCAGTGCATTTCAAGCTTTGATAAATTTTTCTTCGTGCAAAAATGAGACACACATCAGAAGTACGTGGGAGAAAGGCTCGACCAGCCTGTTCCATCACTAAAATCAATTAAGTCAGACTATAAGGCTGACCTTTGATATAATTTGGGAGCAAATTAATTGGTAGTTTTTTTTCACTTTGAAATCCAGTCCTGATTCCGGTATAAGTCCCCTTTTTGATTCCTTGCCAAAATCAAAGGAATCAATATGTGTGTATGTGTGTTTGACGCTTGGCATATAAATACGATATCTCAAGATGGAAATGATGGATATTTTTCATACATGGTATATGGATATACCATATTGTAAGAAAAAAACCCTATTATTTTTGGTGGGGGCGGAGGTCACGTCAGGTCAACAGGTTAAATACCAAAAGCCTCGTAAACATAGTATCTCCATGTAGAAAACTAGATACTTTACATACTTGGCATGTGGTTACGTTATAGTCAGTTGGAAGAGGTCAAAGGCTTTCTGAGGTCACGGAGGGTAAAACTACGAAAACCTTGGGAACTGCTTGTAAAGACAACATCTCAAGGTAAAAATGATGAATACTTTTCATACTTGGTTCATAGGTTTATTATATAACGAGAAAAAATTCTATTGTTTTTGTTAGAGACCATGTCAGGTCACCAGAGGTCAAAAACCAAAACCTTGTAAACACGATATCTCAAGGTAGAAAGCATGGGTACTTCCTATACTTGGCATGTGGATGCTTTAGAGACAGAAGATGACCTGTATTGTTTGTGGTTTAGATCAGAGATATCTGAGGTCAGGGGAAGTAAATCTTAAAAAGAAACATGGGAATTGCTTTAAAAAAGATATCTCAAGATAGAATGATGGATACTTTCCATACCTGGTATTAGAATTTATGTTTTTTGATGGAGAGTTCATTTCACGTCATCAGTGATCAAAAGCAGGATATGTCAAGGTAGGAAGCAAGGAAAGGCCTACTCTTTGTACCTGGCATGTGGATGCTTTAGAGTCAGAAGATGACCCCTATTATATTTTGTAGAGGTCAAAGGTCAAGTGAAGTTACCAGAGAAAAAAAGCTGAAACCCTTGCAAAAAGTGATAGAATTATTTAGTAGGCTTCATAGAAAATGTGTTTTTATCGTTTATTTTCATCAAAATAACAAGATCACGTCGCTTAAAAAAAAAACATTTACTTTCAAAAGAAGTTTAATTTTTGCAAAACGTAAAAATGAGACTTGTGATTTTCAAGCCGGCAAATAAAAAGGGCGTATTTACAAAGAAAAACAATGGAATTCATTGGATGGTCGATTAGTAAATAATAAAAGGAAGAAGTACTTCTTTGAAAGAATAATTTTAATTTTAATTTTAATTTTAATTTAATTTTTCTGTATCTTAAAGAACCGATGATGTAAAAGGATTGCTCCAAATTATATGTTCTAAAGTTTCAAAGTTACAAAAAAGGAGGAACTTTTTTCATCAAATATAATAGCTTATTTGTTTCAATAACCTTAGTTTCCAACAATGTCGACAAATCTTTCCAAATGTTTCCATAAATGTTTCTAATCTTCCTTTGCCAAACTAAATTCAGCATTTTATTTTACCAGAGATCGTGGGGGTAACACAAGTGCGAAATCAATTTGAACTGAGAGTGTTTCACCTATCATCTGGGGGACATTTCCCCCCTCCCCCCATTAACAAATAAATTATTCTTCCAGTGACTATGAACTGCTGAGATTAACCCATAATCTTCATGAAAAATGGCGATGCCCTCCCTGAGCTCCGATGCACCATAAGAAGGTAGACTTTGTACCCAAACTTTTTTGATTAATCTGCACGGCCTGCCAGTAGTGTAATTAAGTCTCCTAAAAAGCAAATTTGCTAAAATTGTATTAAAGGTTTTAAAAGAGCCGAATTTCTTACATTCGAAACAATAAGTATGATTTAATTTATGTTATGACACAACTAACTTTATCCCCATGGTTACGGCTTTTGTTTCACTTCTAATTCGTTTTCAATTCTCGTTCAAATCAGGATCCGCTGTTAGTTAGTTAGATGAACTTTTACGGCCAAGTTTGTAACCAATTGGTTTAAGTCGAGCTGGCCACGGCCTTTTTTCCAGTTGTGGCTCACTGGCTTGTTTTCCCTACTCCATTGCTTATGCTGAGCACCAAGCACAATGGCAGTAGGTTCCATTTTTAAAGTCTTCAGTATGACCCGGCCAGGATTTGAACCCTAGGATCCGCTGTTGACTGAAACTTTCCAATTTTGAGCACATGCGTCGTTACTGGTATGAAATCATACTAAAACCATTTTTTAACATTTTAAATTTTAACAATAAAACGAGAAATGATGATATTGTTTGTCAATAAATGGATAGTGTTTTCAGTGTAGTGTGACGGACGATACTGTTTGTTGAATACCAAATCTTTCATTTTATCCACGTATTAAAGTTAAAACGTTTTCCATGAACAGCTTTACAATTTCAAATGTTTTTCTATGATACTTGTATGAAAGCTTGTCGCTTGTAAAAGAAATAGGCAAGAGTGTTTTTAATGTCCTAAAGGAACTTATATATAATCATCTTCATATATAGTTCATAGCATTTCTAATTTATGTCATGCATGGCCAAGTTTAAACAAGTGTGTTCCTTCTCCTTTGCAGATACTTTACGACATGAATATAGTTGAAGATAGGGTTGACTGAAATGGTTATCCCTTCCTATGACCATACTCTGACAAGCTGACGAAGGCGAATGAACGTTGAAGAATGACGATATGATTAAGATTTTGATGTTAGGTGTAAAATTATCTCTTCCGCGTTATTTGTACATTGTAGAAGCTTCCCGGTTAAATGTTTGCATGCATGAGTATGGGTCCCAGGTACGCCCTGATAAGTATGAGAGGGTCCTGATAGTTAGGAGCTTAAATGAAGGGACTGAACTCTTTTCATTGGTGTCAAAATGTTGGTGGAACACCGGCTAGACCGCCTTCCCCTGTTTGAGAAACTTGTACTAAATGATCAGTCGTCTGCGTCATGGACCCACCATTTAACTAAGGACGAAAATACAATTAGAAGGCTAAGAGGAGGATATTAATGTAAGGACTTGCTCCACTACATGACAATTTTAACAAGCAGAGATCTAGCTTTTAGGGTGCATTTACAAAGTATTTTTAGGAACAACAGTTAAATTCCCCACTGATTTTATTCCCAGCACCTCCTTAAAGTTTAAGGACCAAAAAACACTTATATAGTGAACCTCTGTAAACCACCTGAAATTCTGACAGCAAATGTCACTAAAACGGTCTCACTTGAGTGACCAGGATGGTCACCTGATCAGGTTGTAGTAGCAAAATCGAGATAAATCTGGCTATTTGGCACATTTCCCCCCTCTGTGTACGCTGTAGCTCGTATCATAATCTAGGGGCTTTACAAGTCCAATGTTTTGGTACATCAGAATTTTCATTTGCAGAAGCACTCTTGGAAGTCGTAACGTCGATAGTGTTACTGCTTGAGCTGCACCAAAAATGATATATGGTTAGTTACTAGGTAAAGTATGCAGGCTTTCTTAGGGTTTTTCATGTACCTTAGGCTTAGTAAGTCTTTTGGGAGTAGCTTTACATTTTCGTTATGCCCCCATCCCTGTTAATATCCCTCCCTTAGGTTGTGAGAACGGGAGGGGAGGCAGGAGGAGGGGACAGGAGGAGGGGACAGGAGGAGGGGACAGGAGGGTGGAAACGGGAGAAGGTCCGGCGGGGTTCCAGGGAGAGTGGAAACGGGAGGAGGTACGGCGGGGTCCCAGGAAGGATGGGACCCAGGGAAGGTGGAACAGAGGGTCCAGGGAAGGAAGAGGGACCGTGGAGAAAGGGTCGGTGCAGTGGGAAGGGTCCAGTGGGAGGGGCAAAATGGAGGGCGGGACCGTTGAGGCCTGCGGTGTCCCAAGGAGGGTGAGAACTGAGGAGGTCCGGCGGGGTGCCAGGAAGGGTGGGAACGGGAGAAGGGTAGGAGTGGTCCCAGGGAGGGTGGGAATGGGGAGGAGGATGGGAATAGGGTGGGAAGAGGGAGGAGGGTGGGAAGAGGGAGAAGGTCCAGCCGCCTCTTAGGGATGGTGAGCATGGGAGAACGGTGGGAAAGAGGGTATGGGAGGGTGAGAAGGGGGAGGAGGAGGTGTGGCGGGGTCCTAGGAAGGGTGGGAAGGGAATAAAGGGGAGAGGGTGGGAATAGGGGAGGGTGGGGGTCCCAGGGAGGGTGGGAAGAGGGAGGAGGGGTTCTAGGGAGGAAGGAGGATCCCAGGGAGGATTGCAAGGAGGGTGGGGAGAAGGAAAAGGTCCGGCTGGCTCCTAGGGAGGGTGAGAACGGGAGAACGGTGGGAAAAAAGGGTAAGGAAGGGTGAAGCGGGGTGTAGGGAGTGTGTGAAGGGGCGGTACTGTTCCCAACTTTTCTGGAATCCTTCCTCCTCCTGCTATTTCCCTCCCGCCCTTTGCCCCATCCCACTGGACACTCCACCTCCCGTTCCCACTTACCCCTCCCACTGTCCCACGCTTCGGTTTCCTCCCTCTCAGAGACCCTTAACCCCCTTCCCGTTGCCATCCTTCCTGGGACCCCGACCACCTTCCCCGTTCCCGCTCTCCCTTCGTCCCCCATTAGACCCTCCGCTGTTGAACCTCGTCCCCAGGACCAGCCCTCCACGATCCAACCCTCCCGTCCCCACTCCCCCTGGGACCATGCCGGATTTCCTTTCAATTCCAGCCTCTTTTGTACCCCGCTGGACCTCCCCCGTTTTCGCACTGCTTTTTGGCCCGGTTCAGGGTCCCAGGAAGCGTGGGAATAGTGGAGGAGGGGGACCTAATGGTTGGGACCTTGGGAGTTAGGGCGAGGAAATGGGTCCGGCGGGTAGAAACGGGAGGGGTCCAGAGGGTGGAACAGGGGAGAAGGGGTCCAGGGGAGGGAGGGTTGGCTCAGTAGGAGGAGAAAAAGGGAGGACGGGAACGGGGAGAGGGAGTGTTCAGTAGAGAAGGGTCGAGTGGAAGTGGGCCAAAGGGAGGACAGGAACGGGGAAGAAGGGTCCGGCAGAGTCCAAGGGAGGACAGAGACAGGGTAGAAGGGGTCCATGGAAGAAGAGTCCTAACAAGGGAAGGAGAGTCCAGGAGGAAGGGTACAGGAGGGAGCCAATAGGAGGGGTAGATCGGGGAGGGAGGATGCGAGGATGTTCAAGAAGTGGGGAACCTGTGAGGCCAGGGCAGGGTACGACAAAGCAGGGCCCAAAGGAAAGGATCAGAGGAGGAGGAGAAGGTTTGAAGGGAGTACTTAAGGAATGGAGGGCGGGGATCGCGGAGGGTGCCTACAGAGGGTGGGATATGTGGAGAGGTTTCCCTAGAGTTGATTCCACCCTACCCTGCCTGCTCTTTCCGTTTCCTTTCGTCCCACCAGGTAGTCGTCCATTCACACGTTCTCTTCCCGCTTCTATCCTTCTGGTTATCCTCTCACGGCTTTTGTCGGGCATTTCCTGCTACCCGTGTCCCTCCCGATCCTAAAGAATGCAGAGCGAGAACCAGGGGAGGGAGATCCAGAGAGGGCGAACCGGTTGTAGGGAGCCCGACGGAGGGTAGGAACAAGGGAAACTAGACTGTTGAATACTGAGGGGGAACGAGGGAGAGTGGACTCAGCGTGTGGATCCGGGGAGGAGTGAAAGAATGAGACAGGGAGACTGGACAACAAGGGAGGGGGAATCCTCATATCAAGTGTACCTAAACTTAACTACTTTTTTAATTGATAAAAGGACAATACACAATTATGGTTCAATCGATAGAAGGGGAAGCAGTGCGTTTTTAAATTACATTAATATGACACAAAAACAAAATACTTTGCCGTTGCTAAACCTTATGGACTCTAGCTATTCCGACCAAAATGCATGTCATGTTGCATCATGTTGCGCATTCCAAACACTGCTTATTCCTCATAGTTTGGTCGCAGCACATCAAAATGTGCACTTTTCATGTACAAATTGTAATACAAACGCAGTGCTTTCCCTTATCCCGTTGTTGGCACTTACTGTTTCGCTGCATCTCAGTTTTATTTGGGTTCCGGTCTTCATTCCTCCTCATGTTAAATACACTCAGTGAACTTATTTAGGGGAAGGAAAGGGAGAAGATATTTAGAGGAAGGAAGGAGAGTGCTGGGTAAGGGGAAATGTCACAAACGATCAAATTTATCTCAAAACAATGGCAAATTCCGAAACACTTCCGCTTTCATAATTTAAGTTAGTGGTTTCCATCCTTTTTCAGCTCATTTCTCACTT
>WURT03179894.1:0-10279 GCA_009936505.3 Holothuria glaberrima | reverse complement strand
TGGAGCGCATAGCAAAAGAGCCCACGCAACTTTATATTAGGGCCAGAGAGGGATCAGTGTGGCTCAAGTGAGGGCGCACGTTTTCACAAGAATTTTCTAGTGGAGCAAAATTAACGATTGGTACCTTTCTGATTTCGGTATCTAGATCTCAAGTAAGATATGATCCCCATTCCTTGCTATTATGTACGCAAATTGCTCCAAACATTTTTATGAATGCAAATTTTCCCTACCTTGGGAGGGTCACTTTTCCATCTACTCAAGAGATATGCCCCTTTGACAAGAGATCTTCCGCTCCTATACCCCTTCCCTCTCTTTCACCCCTTCCCTAGGATATATCCCTCTCTGAGAAATAAGTTCTGAATCAAAGTGTAAACAAGCACGTAACCATGGGGGAACGGCGGACATGTGCCCCCCCCCCCCTCAACTCTTTCAATAAATTACGAGACCAGCCTTTTTGGAATAAAAATATAGGAAGAAAAATGGAAAATTTCTTTTTGCATCTAGCGTCCTTTAAAAAGGCAAAAAATTTTCAAATGGGGGAGGGGAACCCCCTTACACCCCTCCCCCAGGCCGGCGAAACTCCAACATCGATGTGCCCCCCCAATTGGTTATTCTGGCTACGGGCCTGAATTTAAGTACAAAAAATGTGTGGATTTCACTTTTTGTTAGTCTGAAAGATTTTTCGTTTGTGTAGCCCGTACCAAACTTGCTTCAAAACTCTTTTACACTGCATCGAAGATAACAAGAATTTTTCCACACCGTAAAACTCCCAATTCAACCCTCTGGATCCTTTGCCAAGCGGGCACTGGTGTGTCACAAGGATCAATTCTAGGGTCTATGCTTTTTCTAATTTACATCAACGACTTGCCTCGAGCTTGCCCCATTTTCAAATGTACTTTGTATGCTGATGATACCAATATTCTTTATGAGTATGAAAACATTCATACACTTACATGTGACATCAACACTAATTTGGTTACAGTAACTAATTGGTTCACTGCCGATAAATTACACCTAAATTCTAAGAAATCCAAGGCAGTCCCTTTTCTCCCTTATCAGAAGAAGATTGATGAAAATGTGAATGGTATTATGTTGCTAAATAATTTTGTACCCTTTGCTGACTCTGCACTATTTTTAGGAGGCATTGTAATTGTAACTTAAGTTGGTCACACCACATTGATTCAACATGCAGGAAGCTTGCCAGAGGCACTGGATTAATTCTGAAAGAGTCATTTTTTACCAAAAAATATCATTCTATCTACAATTCCCTTGTCCTTCTCTTTATTTCTGACTGTGTAATTGTATGGGGTAATGCTTCTGCAGTCCACATTCACAACTTTTTGTCATCCAAAAACGAATTTTTCTTGCTATTGATCACAAATCAAACCAAACCACTCTAGACCGATATTTTACCAATATAACTCCCTAACAATATTTGACATTATAAAACTTCAAACTTCAGTATTTATGTATCAGTTTTCTAAGAATTTACTTCCTAACTCTTTTGTTAATTTTCTGGTAAGTTACAACACTAGATACAACTCGCATTATGTACTGCCTCTTTATAAGCTTTCTCTTAGTCAACGAAATATCAGATTTGTATGGCCTGTTACCTGGAACGTCAGTTTAAAACCTACCTATTATCTGGTTACAATTAGTTGTATTCTTGCTATGTTTCTATTGGTTTATATCCCTGTTCATCCTGGTATTTTAAGTTCGTCCATCCTGCTGATGGTCATGTTTCGTTTTCTGTCATTGTTAAGTTATTTATATGTATATGTGTGTTTTCGTTCCCGGAGAATCACTACCACAAGCTTTCGGTAGATTTCTTGTGCTTCACCCAACCCTTATTCTTAATTTTGTTTCTATCATGTTGATATTGCTTACTACTTTTTTCATATTCACTGTAAGAATTGTCCCCTTTTGTACCAATATCAAACTGAACTTATTGTTACTCATAACATAAGCTGGTTGAAATAAACGTTGAGAAAAAAATTGGCGGACGTGTATTACTCCTGCAACTATATTGGCTGCACTCGTAATTTAGAGTACGCAGCCCTGCTAAGTCACCCGCATTGGGCGGGTGTAACCCGCATTTTCGGGTCGTCTCCTGCTCACCCGCTTACCTCTCCGAATCTCCTGCATCTTTAAAAATATCCCGCATTGTACAAAGTTTTCTCTGAGAAAAAAATGAAATTTTGCTTTTTAGCGTAAAACTCATTTCATTGGGCCAAAATGCGAGGAAAAAACACCTCAAAACCGCCAAGATCGGAAATTACTAGGCCTACACACTAAATATGCCCGGCTAAACAGCTGAAAAGCAACGGTTACCTATTTATCTGTACAATCCGATACACATGAACACTATAGAGTTCGCCAGATTTAATCATTCAATGCCACTGAAGTTCCCAGGTGAAGTTCCTAATTCAGATAACGGAAAAGTAAGGTGAATGGCAGTGAACCTATGAATCCCCACAGAGGCTGTATATTCTAGAACCTGCTGGGACGTCTCACCGAAATTCAGCACACCCACTGCATGACATTCAGATTCATAAGCCCCAGGTGTTACTCTTAACTATTCTCAGGCTCTATCCAAACGGCCAGGCGGATCACAGAGGCGGACAGATCACAGGGGGAAATATCTCAGTGCAAGCAGATATGGAGGAAGAACATTTCCAGGGCAAGCAGATGGGGGGGGGGGGGTTCAGGGCAACAGAGCGTGTCGGCCAAATAGCTGATATATTAGTCTACATTAAGGGGCCCATATCACTCGCCCTCAAAATTTCTGTACCTGGTTACAGTAATTCTTTATTCGTCCATATTAGCTAACTGTACAATAACAAAAGCTGGGAGAATAAGTATGGATCAACTCAGTTTCAGCGGGAGAGAAGAGGGCTGTGGGCCTACGATTGGCGGCAAAGTCGTAACAAGGACCGACTAACGTAACTTATATCCCAGTCCACCGAATAATGACAAAGCCACAATTTGCCAGATCACCTTGTACTTTTAGCACAAATCGTATTCTTCTCTACACCATTTTTAAAGCTAAAACCGAGATTGCAAAGAGTATATATCCTAAACACTTGATATCTCAAAAACAAGAATGTTCGAATGCACCTTTCAGGGGCTGGGAAGTGTCATTTCCGGGGATCTCAGGGGTACAGTTTGCTAAAAATTTCTGATACGCTCCGCGCCAACTATAGTGGCGCTACGCTTAGACAGTAAACAGGCCGTGTCAAAAATAATTTTCACCCGCTAAAAAATCATCCGACTTTGGCATCTCTGAGTATGTGCATCAATAGAGGAGTACATATTCGACACCAGGCCTGCTATAAAAGGTTATCTGGGCTCATGATAACGGGACTTCCCCCAGGGGCGTATATACATGAATTCGCAGGGGGTGTGAACTATTCTAGGACCAACTACATTTCTTAGAGACCGACTCCCATTGACAAAGTTATACGCAGTGGCGTACGCAGGATTTCTCTCCAGGGGCCATGCAGTATGTTGTGTGATCGCCGGCCTGGGGGAGGGGTCTAAAGGGAGGGTGTCTCCTCCATTTGGAATTTTTTGAAAAATCAGGTGTCCTTACATGCAATCTGGTGCCACATATGCTACCTTTAGAAGTAAAATTTGTGTTACAAAATTACGTGTTTTTAGGATCTAAAAAAATGGCATCCGTGAGGGGGCCATGGCCCAAAGGCCCCTTGCGTTTGCGTACGCCACTGGTTGTACGATCCGAATTCCTAGATTATTACAATTTACAGGGCGGTAGTAATTATAGGCGTACGGGACTCTTCCAATTCGGGGGAGGGGGCAGAAAATTTTTGCCCGAATCTTAAAAAGTTGCCTGAAATTCGTTGCAGTTCAGGTGCACAAAACAGAACACTAAACGACAACATGCGCGCGAAGCGCGCGAAAAATTTTGCGCGTTTTTTCGGGCATTTGATCGAAAATTCGGGAACAGAGTAGAAAATTCGGGGAACCTTTTCACTTTTACTTCATCTCTGCCAGAATTTCAATTTGAGTAAGGTATCAAATGTAGTTCATGTCTGGTTTACTGTTACAACGGCATACTGAACTGAATTTGAGACCGACTTTTGATTTTTACCGGGGGTGTCACACCCCCACACCCCCGTATTTACCCCCCTGCTCCCCCTTCCCCATCTTCCACCACCACCATAATGAAGTCCTTATGCATTCGCATCTGCTGTACGCAACCCTTCTGCTATTAGTACGTACGTGTCTGTCCTCCCTGTTGACATTCACAACCGAAAACCCGACATGTTGGCCTCATCACAACAGTAAGCAAGTCGAAAGGTCGGAGCTGCTGAACGGAAACTAGAGTTGATATAATTATGGAGCCTACATGATAAGTCGTATTAGTATAGTGGCGTTGTATTAGTTGAAAGAGGGGTGAACACATTGCCTCGCAAAAGCGTACAACAACTGTTGTCGTGTGGTTGAAAACCAGTGTTTCAGTGTTTGTGGTGATGTTTACCTGTCGTAGAGATCTGCTCGAGCATTAACTTTCAGTGTGGGAGTTGCTGGAGTTCTTGGTTCGAGAAGTAGTAAATTCCAGCTGCAACAAACCATAGACAGAAATCCCAGCTTCATGTACTTGTCTTAACATCTTACAGCTAAGAAGCGGATGTGATGTCCCATTGACGGGCACTGAGACGTTAACAGTGTTTCAGTCGCAGGAGCTGCTGCTCGCTGAATTGTCGCAATGTACTCAGTGGGCTGACTATAACTAGGATACCCATGGCCATTGTACAGGACAGACATAGCAACCATACACGTTTTTGGTTTATAGTCTGCCATTGCAAGGACGGAGTTATCCTGGCCATTTCCTGTTGCCACCAAGCCTCTTCCTTAGGCAGACAGACTGTGTAATGTGAAAACTTCTGTGGTTTAATCTGTACAGGTACGTGTACGTGTGTGTTTACTCACAGTACAATCGGTACGTTGCATCATCCATCAACCAAATTGAAGTGAATGGCGAAGAACCTACCTGTGCACCTTGAAAGAAACATCAATCCTACCGTAGGCGTGTGAGTACTTATATACACAATACACATTTGGGTTGTCATTTGTCAAATGGCAGGTAGCTAAATCAGGGAGCTGTTAGAATGACAGCTTCTCGCCCGAGTCACTTGTCAACAAGAATTGGGGCAATGCACATTCCCGTTCAGTACAAGAGTTGCAATTTTGGTGTTTTACTGTAAGAAAATGAAGAAATACACTTATCTCCCTACAGTTTGAGTATTCGTAATTAAATGGCGTCATGGTGATAAAGTCAAACAGGATAAGCGGTCGTAATCCTTGTATGTTGGGGTGGCCTGGAACTGGGAAGGTGGGAGTGCAAGTGTTGCTGGAAGTAATACCCGAATTCTGTGTTATGAAAGATCGTACAGTAGGCTAAAGGGAAAATAAATGCACATGAATCGTGAGCAAAAAGTAAGAGGATATTAGAAAAATAAGTAAAATAAAGAAAACTGTGGGGTCGTCGGAGGGTTCATGTGCTGGACGGTAGGCCGGGGATTCAGCCTACCTACTACGAAGCTTTTCTATCTAAGAGTTAAAGAGTCAATATATTTATCCAAAAGAGAAAATTGCGGTGCTTGCATTACGAAAGTAAAGCAATAAGAAAGAAAAGCTTAAAACAAAGAGTAAAGTAAGAGGATGACAATCATACAAAAGGTAAAAAGGCAAACAAAAGGTATGTATGGAGCCAATACAAACTTGATGGACAAATGACTTTAAAATTAAAGGAAGGCATATAACAAAAATATTAAACAAGCCGTGCCGTGAATGAACAAAAATTAAAATGAAAAGATGAATGTAACACAAAAATATTAATATAAAACAATAAAGTATGAAACAAACAAACTTTAAAGTAAGTAAACAAGGGGTTTAACCGTTTGAAATACCTATTATGCGCTTTAATTGCTTGGGGTTAAAATGACAAGGGGTACTGTGATTTAGATGCGCAACTTGGTTGTCTGAGTCTACCTTTGCGTGTAATCGCATGTTTTGTGAGCTGAGCAGAGCATGCAGGGGGTGATCACTTTCAGCCCAGAGAGACTACAACTTGCTACTAATCAGGCAATGGTAACTAGCCAAGTCTACTTCCTCCTGGACCTGTGGACCTCACAGATCATCCGTCGCGCCCTTCTAACACCCTTGTTTATACCTTCCTTTTCAGTATTGGTTGCATTACCTCCCCAGCAATACGTAAATAACGCAAAACCCCACCCATCACAGAATTGCAAAAAATTGCAACAATTTTTGTCGACATTAAAAGTTTTAGTTTCCTTATACTATGTAATCTAACGTTTAACTTCTTAATAATGCTGCATTGCTGTCATGGACAGACCAAATCGGTTTAACGTCAATATGAACAGGAAGGTACTTAAAATTATCAGCACGTTCAACACTTCAGAATCAATTTTGACAGAATCTAGTGTGGGCGTATTACGAAGAAAGTTTATCAAAATTTCCTTCGTCTTTGTCATGTTCAACTCGAGGAAATTTTCATCACAGTACTGTACCTGACAAAACTTTCGATTTGATTAAGGTATTTAAAGCTATATCATTTTAATATATTAAAATGATATAGCTTTAAAACCGATCAAAACTGTCATCCGCAAATTAAGTAAGGGAGCTGCTCAGATCAGAAGGATAGCAATCGGAGATGTAAACAGAGTAGAGGAAAGGCGCGAAAACCGTACCCTGTGGCTCCCCTGTATTGTAAACGACATTTGATTTAGTAGTAAGGGACAGACGAATCAACTGAGCTCTATTGGTCGGATAATTCAAGACTCAGTAAAAGAGAGAATGAGGGACAACATCCAACCTAAGAAGTTTCTGAGCAAGCACATGAGGCTGGATTGTGTTGGATGCGGAGGAAAAGTAAAAGAACAAAGAACGAGCAGAATTAACAAATTTGGCATGTTCTGAAGATAAATTGTCAAGAACGACTAAAATTGCATCTTCCGTACTTTGATTATTTTGGTAAGCAAACTGAAAGGTCTCTAAAGATGGAGATAGTCGCTTAAGTTCCTGAGCCTACAGGTTTTAAATCATTCAAGCAACTGATCAGCATTTTTGGCACAGGGATGATACATGAACGGAAAGTAAAGGCATAGAACGGTTACTACAACTGAGATTAAAAATTACAGTAAAAATTGAGGCAAGTTGGCTAGCACAGTTGACAAAAACTTAAGGAGAAATTCCGTCTTACCCAGCAGCTTTGGGTTCGTTTTGCCGTGAAAATGTACGCGTATCTCATGCTCTGTGGTCTGAAAACACTATTTATTTTGATTTGATAAAACTTTACCAAGATCTTCAATTTCAGCAGAAACATTATGCTTATCAAAGCGGTTAAAGAAGGAATTTAATTCATTTGCATACTCAACAGAAGTTTTTGGGGAGTTGACTAGGATTACTGCCATTGGAACAACCGCTCATCTGGCCCCGTAGTCAAGGGGGCCAAGGGGTGAAGCCCCCTTGAAAAGTTTTTCGCCCCCCTAGAGAGTTTTCAAGTTGCCATTGACTTAAAACATTTTTACACATTTAGCCCACCGAACAAATTTCGCCCTCCTGGAAGCCATTCCCCCCCCCCCTTCAGTACCTTGTCTGGCTACGGGCCTGCCGCTCATCCGTGCAAGCCCTACTAGATATTCTTCGTATTATTACAAGTAAAATGCTGTTCAACTCTATGTTTATAAATGGTATTATTCTCACTTGATCCAGTTGGAAAATACATGCAAAGTTGACATAGACTCAGTCGGAAAAATATACTAGACTGAGAAATCAGAAATTCCAACTGGTATCTCAGATTTTCCTACTATCGTCGCTCTGACGAAATTTGGGGGTGAGACACCTCCCACACCCCGGTCGCGACGGCCCTGCTCTTACTTAAAAAAAAGCATCCTTAAAGGTCTGTGGAAATGTAATAAATTCAGTTGTTCTACTCAACGAAGCTAGATTAGGATCCCCTGATCAAATATCCTTTGGAAGTATTTGATATCTTTTACCGTTCTCAAGATATTACTCTTCAAAGTTTGACGATTTGTGGGAATTGTTCATAAGCTATGCAAAAATATGATGTGGTGTGTTTCACAGTGTCTGTATTTCTTTTGTTGTTCCTTTATAAATTATCTGTCAATTACTTAATAGCTAATTTCTAGTTTGGTTTTGAATGTGGATATTTTCAAAGAACTAGATAGCTACTTCCAAAATTATCCCTTCGGGGCATCCCACAATTACAGCTGCCCTTGGAATGAAGGCTAAACCAACAAAGGATAACATTACACCCAGTTGACCGTTCCTTCTCTGTGCGTCACAAATTTACATAAGTAGATCATGTTTATTCATCATGTAGGTAAAAAACAGTAATTGTCTTGTAAAATGGTCAATATTTGATGTATTTTAATGGGAATTGCGGTATCATTTCTTAAAGCTTTTTACACCAAATAGGCAAGCATCACATTTACACGTCTACAGACCTTTAAACATTGTTGTTTGACCACCACACTTAAATTAGTTGTTCCTAACACCAGTCTTCCCGCTCTCGCTTATTTCCCGTTGAACGCTGATCGTGTCAATTATCATTGTTAATGTTGGTATCACCAGTTTGTTAAACCACACAACTTCCATTAGGCCCTATGTCAGTATGAAAAAGCTTTGGAAAGAGGGCCATGCCACAGCCAAAACATGACTAAATAATAAGTTCTAAGTATGTAATTAGTTCAAAGATTTGCCAAAAAGTACCATTTTGCATGTTGACCATCTTACATAAACGAAAACTTCTTACGGGTAGGAGTTGTCACCCCTTCTCTTAGACAAAACACCCTACTCTTGTCCCCTTCCAAAAGAAGAATTCACTAAGTTATGAGAATTTTTCAACATAATCAGTTTGAAAATTTTCCAAAGATAGTACTATTTTGCATCTAAGCCACTTTAAATGTGCAAAAGTTTCCCAAAGGGGAGGGGACACCCTCCTCACACCCCACCCCTTGGACGGCATTTCCGCACTAGGTGACAAAAGGAGGTCCACGCTTGGTGCCGAAGTATGGTCAAATTGGTATGAACACCTACAATCTTGGACAAAACTGTTGGAACACCGCCCACCGTTGTACTATGTGCAGTATGGTGTCGTGCACGATTTACCACACTCTCAGGCTGATGACATAACTATAGTGGTGGAACCAGTCATTGACCAACTCTTTTTGAAACAGTATTTTGTGTCGTGAGACTTGTCTATCTTGCAAGTTATCTGGTTAGGTGAGGGTTTACGGCCCAGTTTCTAACCAACTGGTTTAAGTCGAACAGGCCACGGCCTTTTTTCCAGTTGTGGCTCACTGACTTGTTTTCCCTACTCCATTGCTTATGCTGAGCACCAAACACAATGGCAGTAGGTTTCATTTTTAAAGTCTTCGGTATGACCCGGCCAGGATTCGAACCCTAGTCCTTCCGGCTGCAAGTCGGATGCTCTAACCACTTGGCCGTGCAGTCGGCCTGTCTATCTTGCAAGGCCGTACGAGTACTGCTAAAGGTACAGGTCATAGCCCGTGAATTTTGAACGTGACTGAACACCTTACCAAGACCCTGTTCGGTCGCAGAACTCTAAAACTTGTGCACTGACGTTATGCGACGTCATTTTGGAGGCAAAACAATAAAGTACATGGGACGTACTCATTAGACTTCGCACCCGCGGGAAATAGACTAACGCGTATCCAATTAGTTGATAAATCACCTCTCCGCATTTGTTGGTGTAACTTACAATGATACGAACTTGCCTCCAAACGAGGGAGCACTTTCTGCTCTGTGACGTCATCGGCATAACTGCATAAGGTTTACATAGGACCTGAATCACTAGTGAGACTAGTCTTTGTATCCCTCACTCTTTGCCAATTTTTTTCTGGTCGTATGCAGGTATTTCAAAAGTTAGTGGGCCATCTATCATCGGATATAATGACGGGTAGGGATTAATATTGGCGGGACAAGTTGAAAAACAGATTTTACAGTATTTTCTACAATACTGTAACACAGAATCTTGAATTAATCATTTCAGGGTAGTGGGCGATCTGACTTTTTACCCATCTATGCTGTCAGCAGATAAAAACAAGACTGTTATCGTGGTAAAGACAGCACCGCAATGAATAATTTGTAACGAGAATCGTGACCGTGCTCCTTTGTTTTTTAGCTCAAACCAGCTCTAAGAGCTGTTTGAGCTATTGTGATCCGCCACCGTCACTCTGTCTATCTATCT